>JAQFYH010000760.1:0-11216 GCA_034694405.1 Scolopendrellopsis subnuda
GACAAAGGCGGACATAGGGGGGGAGGGGGTCTAAATTTCATGAAAATTGGCGGACGTCCTTTATGGACGGCCCCTAATTTTCATCTCGAAAAATCGTTCGTGAAAAAAAACAAAACAACGAGGTTCTTCTCGTAGAACAAAAAGAGACTATTTGACGAATTCAATTTCAGTGAACTGATTTGAGCGCATTGAAATGCGCAACTAAACGCAAGATTTACCTTGTCATCTTCAACCCCGCATTATCCTCTTCGATATTAACTTAGCAGGGACATGCGCCACCTTGCGTGGTCACCCCAATACATTGGTCAAAGTAGATGGCTGTAGGTTGGCTAGTATAAATGAGGATATTATTTTCCAAATTTTTCCCCGAGTTCCATATCGACGCGAATGCGCACTAACTTGCTCGCCCCGTCGGAGTTCGTTGTCTGTCGGAGGAAATTGAATTCACCCAAATGATGTGGAAATCGGAGAACAACTTTTAGTTTTGTATTTTCTTCCGTAGGTCTGCGATTGAATGACTACATAGTTCGCTACGAGCCGCTCTATTTTCAAACGAGCGTCTTGCGAACGGCCCATCAGAGACTCAAACGATCTGCCAATAATAACCAACAAATCCATGTCCTCCTCTCCGCTCACAGCAGGTACAAACTCACTTCTCAACTACGCAAAGAACTCGTCGGTAACTGAGAAAACCAACGGGTTCGCTATCCTTTCGGGAAAGAAAACGGCGAATAAACTGCACCGTGATCCATTATGGATCGCGATATCTCGAGAAATCATCACGAGAGTCCGATTATTTCGAATCCTCCATCTTTTTCCAACGAAGGCGGAAAATAAAAATTCACGCTGGACATTTTGAAACTGAATTTTCGGATGATTTGCGTTTGCGGGTTTCGTGGGATATTATCGCTACAATTAGCTCTTGTCCAAAGAAAAGAATTAAAATGTTTTTGGTTTTTTTTCGCCGCATCAGACTATTCAGTCTTCGGCTTCGCAGGGATGAGGGAGTGTTTGCTGACGATGTTTTGTTTGAATCAACTTCTGGACCCATTCAGTTCGACACCGACGCCGCCCTGGTGGGAGAAGTCGAAGGTATTTGCTCTTTCTAATTTTGTAATTGGGAACATCACCCACATAACTGTCCTAATGGGACGGATTTGAACTCAACCACGTATGAGTTTGCTACGCTTCTACAACACTCGAGACCTGCTGGTGCTCCACTCTTTGCGTTGAACTACTTGAAAAAAATCGCGAGTTTCAAGAAGACGATTTCTCTGAATTTGTGAAAATTACCATCGGCACAAGATTTCCAAACCAGCACCCATAACAGCCAATCAAATTTGAAATTGAAACTGACGAAATTTCGCAGAATGTTGATTGAACTTTTGTCCGTAATGAGTCCTAATTGACCATTTTGGTGATATATTTTTCCAGGAGAGAAGGGTTCCCGGGTGGACGCGGTGCTCACCTCCGACGGCCTACTGGACGCCTCCATCCTCAGCACGTCCGACGACGACGTTTACTTTGTGGAACCCTCGCGGCGATACTTCGGCCACCCCGAATTCCATTCCGTCATCTACCGGTTGGAGGACGTGGTCTTCCGCTCCAACGCGTCGTGCCGGTGGCACCCTCCCGCGGCGGACGTGACGAACCGTTTTTCTTCTTCTTCTTCCATTAAAAATGACTTTAATAAAATAAAAAATAATATTTTGAATAAAAATAGTGAAAAAACTGTGATAGAACCGCGAGTTAAAAGGAGGGACGTGGATTTCGACGTGATTCTGGAACCGCGGATCCACTCGTCGCTGGTGGACACGCACTCGACGTGGCGGATCCAGGAGCACGCGCCGCGCAGGTCCATGGTGGATCCGCGCAAGACGACGTGCATGCTGTACCTGCAGGCCGATCACCTGCTCTTCCAGAAACTGGGCAGCGAACAGGCCTGCATCGAAACCATCACCAGGCACGTGCAGAAGGTCAACGCCATCTACAGATCGGCAGGTCAGTCGCTTTCTGGAATGCCCTCGTATAATTTTTGAGTCGGGTGTGAAGACGCTTTTTCAACAGCGCTAATGTGGGGGAAATTTTACTATAAAACCCAGGTTTCCCTAAGAAATAACGCTACGTTCGGGGCTGGGGGAATTTTCCAAACACACTTAAACTTTGGTACGATAGATGGAAAGGGGTCATAAAAATGCCCCTTGTATATCAGCCCTTTGGACGTGGACTATGTCACTGGGTTTGAACCCGTCAAGATTATAACTTAAGGGGGTTGCTTCGTCAAATATGACACGCTATGGGAAAATTTCAAAGTAATACCCTAACTCTGAAAAAAATTATATGTCACTTAGCTAAAATTCGGGAAAAAAATTCAGAAAGTTGAGGTCGTTCAATAGGTTCTATGGCGAACCTCAAACTTTCCGAATTTTTTTCTCGAATTTTAGCTAGGTGACACATAACTTTTTTTTCGATTTCATACTATTTGATATCTTATCTTTGCATAAAAAAGTTTCAGAGTTAGGGTATTACTTTGAAATTTTCCCATAGCGTGTCATATTAATATTTGACGAAGCAACTCCCGTCACTAACGACTTGACTTGATCCTCGTTCTTTTTCTCAGACTTCGATCAGGACGGTCACACGGACAACATTTCGTTTCTGATCAAGAGGATAAAGGTGCACACGGCTCTGGCCCTGCGCGACCCCAACTACCGGTTCCCCGGGAATTACGGGGTGGAGAAGTTCCTGGAATTGTTTTCCGAAGAGGATTACGACGCCTTCTGTCTGGCCTACATGTTCACCTACCGGGATTTCGAGGGTGGAACGCTGGGGTTGGCTTGGACCGGAGACCTCAAGAACGCCGGCGGAGTGTGCGAGAAGAACGGGGTAAGTTGGTTCAGAGAAATAGAAAGGTCGGTTTTCACCGCGTCCGTCTTTGACGTAACATGACGGACGCGGTGTAGTGTCGGTGTGTGACGTTAACTTTTGTTTCGTTTCCTTTAGCACTATCGAGGAAGTCTGAAGTCTCTGAACACGGGGATCGTGACCCTCCTGAATTACGGAAAACACGTCCCTCCCGCCGTGTCTCACGTCACGCTCGCCCACGAGATCGGACACAATTTCGGATCTCCCGTAAGAACTGTTTTTTTCAACGTAAGATTCGCCGTTGTGCCATTTACGTGTCGTTTCACTCGGGTTCCAGCTCAATGTGCCATTGTTTTACCGATGGCTTTGTCCACAAGACGAAGAAATTACGTCACCCGCGCGTCCCGTTCAAGTACGAGAAAATGCATTGTACGGAGTAATAATAAAATCATGATGAGGTGTCAAATTCGCTTTTTGTAATTCCCGTAGCACGATCCGGAAGAAGACCACGTGTGCACACCTGGCGGCGAAGACGGGAACTACATCATGTTCGCCAGGGCGACCTCCGGCGACAAGCGGAACAACAACCGTTTTTCGCCGTGCAGCCTGCGGAGCATCAATTCGGTGCTGAACAGCAAGGCGCGAGACAGCAAGGGCTGCTTCACCGAGATCCAGGAGTCCATCTGCGGCAACGAGGTGGTGGAGAAGGGAGAGGAGTGCGACTGCGGCTGGGAGGAGGACTGCGTGGAGCCCTGCTGCTTCCCCATGAGGGCCAGTCCCCCCTCGGACGAACCCCCCTGTCGCCTTCGATTCAACAAAACGTGCAGGTACAAATATAGCGTTGCATTTTCGTCCATTTGCGTCCATTTGCTTTTTTAAATCTAAAAATGTTTGTTGTTCGTTTTCAGTCCCAGCCAGGGACCGTGTTGCACGTCCGAGTGCCAATTAGCGGTGGGAAGTCGGTGCCGAGACGACAACGGATGCAGAAACGCAGCATTTTGCGAATATCCTTTTTATATTAAATGGTCTTTTTTTACTGTATATTCGGAGGTTTTTCGAGAAAACTGTCGCTTTATGGATCTACGTCAGTGGCTGAGGGAATTTTTCCGCTTGCCAATCAGAAGGTACCGAGTCCGAGTCCCGGTGACAGACAACTCTCTCAACTATTTGATTCTGGACAATCCGCGCTCGTGACACGTAACCGTAACATTATAGAGCCCTGGATTTTTCGAGGCAGAATTTAGATCCTCTCGGAATTATCTCGTCTCGAGCAATACGTCCCCAATAGACCCGCCAGCCGTTTGGGGTCGAATATCGTATTCCACACTGCTACTCACTCTCGCGAATAAGAGAATTTAGAGTGACGTTATTTCAGTTGAACCGAGCCCGTTTAATTTACCGTACACATATGCAGTTTCTTTGCGTATCCAAGCAACGTCAGATTCGAATATTTTCTTCCTTGACTGGTCTCTTTGCACTGGCAGCGGCCCGTTCTGTCCTCCATCCAACAACAAGCCCAACAAGACCATCTGCAACCAAGAATTCGTCTGCTACATGGGGGTCAGTCGCTTTGTTTTCCACTTTTCCACAATATTTCAGTCGTATCAGTCGTATCAGACGTATCAGACGGGTAATGGACGTCTGGTCGTATTTTAAAAATAAAAAATACTAAACGTTGACTTTGTTTAGGAATGCACGGGCTCGATCTGCCTGGCCTACGGCCTGGAGTCGTGTCAGTGTCGCAGGGGGCGCCACGACCTCGTCACCAAAGCGTGCGAGCTCTGCTGCAAATTTCCGGGAGAAGGATATCCTTGCCTGTAAATATTCATTTCCTTTTTCAATGCTAAAGAATTGGAACTAATTCAATTTCGCCGAAAATTTTACGCTAAAATAACTCGTTAGATATAAGAGAAATACGGACGTTGCG
This sequence comes from Scolopendrellopsis subnuda, assembly GCA_034694405.1. Classification (NCBI taxonomy): domain Eukaryota; kingdom Metazoa; phylum Arthropoda; class Symphyla; family Scolopendrellidae; genus Scolopendrellopsis; species Scolopendrellopsis subnuda. The sequence goes on from JAQFYH010000760.1 coordinate 4,793, forward strand.
TTAAATATTTTACTGTTGCATTATTTTTTAGGCATTTATAACAAATATTTTCTGAGAAATTGAATCGGTCAAAAAAGCTTATGTCCGCTGGGAATGAGTGGGAAGAGTAAACGTAACGAGAATGTTTTATAGATCGTCGTTCGAGTGGAACACGCCGCCCTACGACATTCCGGACATGTTCGCCAAACCTGGAACTCCCTGCGACAATTACAACGGCTATTGCGACGTCTTCCAGAAATGCAGAGAGGTTGAACATTGAAAAAAAAATATCCAAAAATATTCTTGTTTTTTGTCTGATGCTTTTTAAAAAGGCGATACCGGTATTTAAAAACCATTTTGTTTTGTTTTGCAGGTGGATCCTTCGGGTCCGCTGGCCACTTTGAGACGCTTACTGCTGTCCACCGAGAGCATGACGTCTCTGAAGCGCTGGTTCACGGACAACTGGATCGGCATCGCCGGATTGGCCCTGGGATTATTCGCCGTTCTGGTAAATAATAATTCCCATTTTGTGTGAAATAATATCTTCGTGAATGAGAGTTGCGAGCAAATCAGCCGAGGAAAAATGACGTCACACACGTACGCGAAGCTGCTTTCGGTATTGAAAAATAAAATTTGTATTTTAGGGAGTGATCGTCCGGCTTTTCGGCAAAGTTGCCGAAACCAAGACTCCGATTCCGGTTCTGACCCCGTTCAACAGCTGCAAACTAGGAACGAATCGTCCGCTCTCGTCAACTTCCGGTCCGCATCACTTCGTCACTTCCTACTCCCGACGAACCAACTTCCCCGTCACCACCGCGGCGGCCAAATCCAGACCCCGCGGCGGCGGCGGCGGCCTCGGCGGCGGCAACGGATGGGTTTAGAAATCCAGTTGTTATTTTTCTGTAATTCGCGGCAATAACGTCGGCGCTGGAACCAAAAGCGGTCAATGCATCTCTCCCACCCATGCTTCTCTATGTAACTTACGTTCAAAAATTGCAAACTTAATCAAAAAATCTTGGAATTCGATAAATTACAAAATTGTTCCGAGATTTTTTTTTAAACTTTGCAATTTCTAATGCAAATGACTTTTAAATGTTTGAAGCGGAGCATGGGAGAGAAATTTTCAGCGCATTACGGTCTTTGGTTCGCCCATTATAAATGTTGATTGTAACTTCAAAAATAGAAGGGGATTTGCGGACAGCCAAAAAAAAAAAAAACGCGGGCCGCAAGAATGAGCGATATCGACAACTTCCCAACCAACGAATAGCGAGTCTATTTTGATCTCGTGGTTCAAGAATCTCAAAGGAATTTGGGAATTGTAATAGCCTATAGGATTCCAATATTTTCCAAGTAATTAAAAAAAACGACATTGGAAAGTTAGATATAATATTAAAATTCCATCAAAAATATAAATTATTAAAATAAAAGTACAAATTAAAAAAAAATGGCAAAGAAATATTTTATTTTAATTAAAATCTTAATTTTAATAAATTAGGTTGTGCGCGAAATGTTTTGCTTAAAAATAGATTAGTTTATTCTCGAAAGAAAAGAACATCATTCATTTTAAACCCCGAAATTAACCGTGTAATATAAATATCGGTGCCGCGGCGAATATTGAAATCGTAATTATTGTGATCTGGTGTGTAAGAGCTGTGCGCCCTTGTCGGAGCAAAATTAGGAAATTCAAACTACCTCGAGGGGTTAATTCGTAAAATGAAATATAATAAATTATCGTTTATAATTTGCTGTCGAGATCGAGCTTAAACGATATAGATGAAAATAAATAACATTTAATTTAATTAAAATCGCATCAAAACTGTGCAAGAACCTACAGTTAATATAACCAACATTGTACATAATAAAAGACGAAAATACCGTTCAAACCCAAAAAAGAAGAAAAAAAAAACCCTATTTTTTCGCTCAAAATATTTAATCTATCATTCATAAAAAAAAAAACCCAGAATCTATTTAAAAAACGGTTTATTTAGGGAAAAAAAAATATCGCGCAGTATTTTAATTTAAACGCCCCGTTGCAATTATAGGGAGCGCATTTCGTTTATTAAAACCGGGTGAATTTAAAGTCACGAACGTAATTCCGTGTATAAATAACTTACTCGAATTTCAGCATCCCTGAGTTACGACAGGAAAAAAAATCTTCTTATAAAAAATTGCACGCGAAAAAAAATAAGTTTTTACCGAAAGTTTGAGCGAATTCCGATTGTTTCGCGCGATAATTAGCGCTGACCCTCGTGCAACATTTTTTTTCCCGTGACTTTAATTCCACCCAAATTAACATCCGAAGAAGTATAATAAAAACAAAATCGGACTCATAGAAAAATGCTTAATTATTATCTAACTTTTAATTTTAAAAATATTGTTTTTTAACATTCTGTTATGGACCGTTTTGTAAAAGTCAAAAAATGATGTTTGTGAAAGAATGAAACACAATTTAAAAGAACATTTTCCGTTAATGACATTTTTATTCAGTTTCGCAAAATGTTAATAAAAATGCTGTATATTTAATATGCGTTGTTGCATTTTATTAGAAAATTCCGTTCTAGGGAAACATTACAACTACTCACTGCTCAAAGTTCTACCTCGCCTCATATCTTTCGACCTTTCTCGGTATGAGAAACAAATTAAATTATTTATTAATTTAAAAAGAAAAGAAATCATAAATATGATACACAAATTTGACTGTAAGTTATTCACTAGATCAGATCATGCATGATGCATCAAAAAAGTTCATCTAACATGTTCTAAAACTCGACTATTTTAATTATTTCGTATAAAGTTGTGGCAATTTATGCCTATACGCCATAGTACGGAGTACAGAAATATTAAACACTGAAAAGTAAGTTAATTATTTTTTGCCGGGAGAAATTATAAAAAAAAATTAATATAAATTATAAAGAAATGCTCTGTCCCATTCCCAGAAAATGTTTCCCACCAGGGGGCCTAGTCCTGGAAGAATACTAAGCGTTTTCAACTTTATATTTGGAGCATTTTAGGAGAGGTTCACGGCTGTTCTGGCACGCTCGAATGTTCACCGCAGTACCTCTCGACCGCCTCGCACAGTGAGTTGAACATCAGCGAAGTCTCAAAAACAGCGTCCGAAAACAGGGGCGCCTCCTCCCCTATGTAGACCACGGACTCTTCCAGGTCTTTCTTCAGTCCCTCCATCCTTTCCTGCGTGAGGTGGAGGGGGATCAACGAATTGGACTGCAGGAACAGGGCCGACGCATTGGTGGTGGCCGATGCAAAACTGCCCGTCAGTCGAGAGATCCAGTGGCGGATGATGCTTTTTAGGATCTCGAACAGGTCGTAGATGTTCTCGAAGACCGAGGGCTCCATCACGTGATCGGGATCGTCGCGACACGCGCGGCCGTACTGCAGCACGACCCTCGCCACGCACAGTAACAGATGGGGAAGCAGCACCACGCTCCAGCCCAGTCTTTCGACCAGTCTGCACGCCACGTCTCTGCGATATCTGGAGATCATCGGGTCCAGCGCCATCAGGGATTTAAGAATCCTGTCCAGAATCTTCTTCACTTCCGTCTCGACCGCCGGATTCACCTTCCGGTCCACGACGATGGCCAACGACTCCAGCACCTGGTCGGAGGCTGGAACGGGATCCCCTCCTTCGATCCAATTTTCCAGTCTTCCGAGGATGGTGACGGCCGCCTCGGAGAGGACCGGGTCCAGTTGGTCGCTTCCCTTGTGTGGTCTGGACGACAACTGTTTGACGAATAACTTCAAAGTCAGAATGGGGGATAAGAGTTCGGCTTCAGCATTCGCCACCGGTTGATTGAAAGTCGGCGGGGGAGTCAATTCGGCAGCCGATTCCGCGTGAGTAGTTCTCGTGAGAAGCTCGTTGAGGTATGAAACTCGAGATTCCAACAACGTCGCTCTGTCTTTCCAAAACGAAGTCGCGGGAGATGCCGTAGCTTCCGACGTCTTCCGTTTCTGCGCTTCGGCCAATTCCACGGCATATTCTTGAGCAGCTTTTCCCTGTGGGCAATTTTTGATGATGGCGAATGCCAAACCGATCCTGGCTCTTCTCATGTAGCTGACGATTTGCTCGTCGATGAAATCGGGCGGATTTTCCGCTTGAGAATTCATTTTTAAAAGTAGATTTTAAAATGATCCAGTTTAAACCTCGCACTTGGAGTTTGACGGTGTTGCCAGAAATTAATTTTTCTTTAAAGCACTCAGCCCCGCTTATAACTTATAGTTATATACCGTTAACATAATTTTATTGAAAATAAATAATTAAAATAATTAAAATTGAGCTGTGTTTAAAAAGTATTTCCGTTTAGTGTGTTTTTGTCTGGTGTGACGCGTGCCCCTTTTTGCTGCGGCATACACTAAGTAAAAAAAAAATTCAAAACTTTCGCGTTTCATCAGTTTCATCACACGTTAAGTCTGTACAAAATCGAGTTAAAAGGCTTAAAACATGGATCAAACAAAATATAGCGACTACATTGTGACTAGTATTTCGTTGTACAAAGCCGATGCACCCACCAAAACAGCTTACAAGGAATTTGTTAAAGACAATTTACTGGGTCTTTACGATTTGGATTTACACCAGGGTGAATCCAAGGACCCCGTCACAAAAGCCTTTCTTCACCCCAAATTCAATCGTTTGATCGAAAATTCGATTTTAAATGTCGGAAACACAGTTTCGGTTAAATTGGTAGACTACTGCGTCCAGAGGAATGCTGGATTTCTGCGGATAGAGGACCTGAAACTCGCGGTAAAGTCACAAAAATTCCCGCGGGAACTGCGTTTCAAAGAGGAGACGGGAAATTGGAGGGAGAACTCTGGACGACCCCTGGCCTGCAGCTACAGCAACTACTACTTGGACGCCTGGTCCACTTTGGTGGCCACTTGCGCCGTCCGAACGGGCGGCAGGGCTTCACTGGTGGCGACCGCCAACTTCGACGACGGCGACAGGGACAAATGCACCACCATCGGGGAAATCGAGAAGGACTGGAAATTCGAACCGTTCCCACCCAAACACCTGGTGCTCAGGATTCTGGCCGTGGGCAGCATGGTCATGACGGATGACTCCAAGTCTCCGTTTCCTTTCTTGTCCAACGTGTGGTGCGCCGACAACCACGGCAAAGCCTGCTTGCTAAACTTTTGGGAAGATGCGAACGTAGAGGTTCACGAACAGTTAAAACCAGGGAGATTCATCTATTTGTTAAACTATAAGTACGTTATTAATCAGAAAAATTTTTCAACTTAATAAAACAACAAACAAGATTGAATACGATGTTGTAACTAACTAAAACTAATAGGGTAATTGATATAGTACATTGACACATCAGTGTTTGAATGTGCACCCAGTCTTGTTTAATCGCAATTGCGATTATATTGCAGACCCCCGTGTCACTTCATGGCACCTCGGACAACAAAGTGGGGGGCGTAGAGCCAACCCTTATTTTAACTTCGTACAGGATGTGTAGCCTAAATGGTTCATTTACTTTTGAGCAGTTGCTATTCCGTTGTAAATGGCTGCAGAACATCGTGTACATACTGGGTATGGATTAAGTAAGAGTTAAATACTGGGACCCAATAGAATTAATTACAAATAAGTTGCGAGGACATTTTAACATCCCTTCCTCAAGTTACTGCACGTAACATTCGTAATTTATTAATTCAATCATAATTTTTATCCCTTTCAGGACGAAACAGAAGTACCAAAACCCCAACTGGAAGGCCATCGAGCTGCCCCTCCCCGCCGACTACGCCAGCGCCACCGTGGACCTCCACGTCAACAGAAACAAAAATTACCAATACGGAAACGGGTTTCTGACCGACGTCCCTCCCGACGACTCGTATCCCGATCTGGTCTGGAACTTCAAGACCTCCGCCCAGATCGGCGGCGACTTGCAGAAAGAGACCTACTTCGACTTCGTGGGCGTCGTCACCGGCGTCTCCCGCTGCAAGCGGGGGCGCCGCGTGGACCTGCTCAACCGAAACAGGTGGGGCCACACGCTCAGCCACGTGGTGGAGGCCAAGGACGCTGCCTCGGACCGCCCCGTCACGATCCGGTTGTTCTGGAAGGGACTGCTGCAACTGCACGAACGGATAGTACCAGGTAGTTTTACCTCGTCGATGGTGGATGGGAACCAATTAATGGAGTAGAATGTTTCCCCCATCCCACAGATTTTTTTCGTTTATGAAACGTTCTTCTAAGATTTTGGCGCGCGACCCTAGTTTTTTTTTTTAACATCACCCTCTGTCCGCAATTTTATTTTATTTTTTATTTCGGAAGCAAAAATTACTCGAGTTTTCACAAGTTATAACTGCCGTCATTTTCAGGCTTGTGGGCATCCCCCCCCCCCCCCACACACACACACAACCAGTTTCTGTTCACTTGACATCTACAATAGCTCCTTTAGTAGTGACTGTACCAGGCTGAAGATGGATGTTTTCT
>JAQFYH010000761.1:0-11215 GCA_034694405.1 Scolopendrellopsis subnuda
GGTGGGAATTACCTCCGAAGGGGCAGCGCACTTTTCCGGACAGTTAGAGCCCACATATTAACTGTCCCGAAGTGGAGTTGGCCGGGTTTTACGACAAACGATCGCCAAGTTCGTTCTACAGTTGGATCGAAAACCCCGATTTTAAAAATAAAATTAATAAAGATGAATGATTCATATATAAGCGATCTTTTATTACTTTTATCACTACACAAAATGGATTTTGAATCCAACTGGTATTTTAAACAAACTGACCGGTAACTATAAAATAATATGGAAGTATAAATGCAAAGTTGTTTAACCTATTACAAAACCATTTTTTGATATTGTGGTTTTTTGGAGTGCACATTACTTTAATTCAGTTTTAAACCAAAAACAAAAAATACGTTATAATTTAACTATAACCGTTCAATTAAAAGATACTACGTTTTAAATCAAATAATAAACTTTGTGCACTTTAGAAATATTAATTAATATTACATAGAGTCGGGTAAAAGTTATTATAAATGAATTACACTGTACATCAATTCTCAACGAAGGAATGATAACAAAAAAATTATTTTAAATCTTGGAGCATATAAATGACTGGATTATTATACTGACATTCTATTATTGAAACAGTCAGTTTTTAATACGTAGGTTATTTTGTTCTCTCACTTGGAGATGCCAATGACTCCGCAGGCTAACCTGGCTCCGGCGTTACCAGTCGTCTTGCTCAACTCGTGTCCTCCCTTGCCCAAGTCGTCAGGGTCCGCGTGCACCTGAATATAACATCAGAAATAAATTATGTTGTAGACAAGTTAACAGCCAGTACCACACGACAGCTTTTTGCATAACTTCGCCAGGGGAAAAAATGCAGCGATCGTGGTAATTTAAATATTTTATACTTACGATATCGACTAATTTGCGAGATTTCACAAGCTGAGCGATTTGTGAAAAAACGTTAGCCTATATTTATTAATCTGTAAACCATCAAAATTAGCCAAGTACGGAGCAGTAACGCGGAGAAGTGCAATTTTTGCGAGCGAAAGTGGGGTTTTTAACCCCCACTTTCGCTTATACTGTATCTAGGCTGTGAGCCTATATAACGCTTGTGCGCAAAAACGGAAGATATATTGTTCGTAACCGCAGAAATCCGCTCATGATGCCGCCTATGAAATGGAAATTCCAACACCAAAACATTTTGTTTTCAGCATATTACTTGACCAGGACAAATGCTAACACAAGACTTGTTCAGACTTCTTATCTGCCGAATTCGTCTCTTAGTCAAGAGAGAGAAAAAAAAAAAACCAAACAGATGGTCACTCTTTTCTTGGGGTGCAATATTGCATACGAACTCTCGCGTACGCCTGCATGATCGCGAACTTAGAAGCTTCCTGAAGTCCTTAGTTGGGAATGATTGGGTTACAATACCATATGCGTTACTTATTCCTCCACTCGGTATATTTTTTTAAATTATTGAAATGTGCGTAACACGCTTATTTTTAGTATTTTCCTTTGGAGAGTGAAAAACAAACCAAACAAAAAACAAAAACAGTGCTTTTGCAAGCCATCATTTCTCAGTTTGTAAAAATAGGTTCCAAGTAGAATTGTGTGTATTTTAAAATACTTGCCACCATGGTTCGTCCAATGATAGAGAGTTCTCCAGAAAGACTGATTTGTTTATCGGTTATATCGATTTTGGCGACTCCATTCGCATCAGCCGTAAGGTTTCCGAGGTCTCCGACGTGTCTGCAAACGAGAAAGAAATAAAACACATCGTAAATACATTAATTTATTTAAATTAACTTATTTTGTTCAAAAACCTCGCACTGCACATTGAACAAAATTAAAACACCATTCAACTTAGGATTTCAGCCCAAACAGTGCGCAAAAATTCAACCATCCACAATTGCGCAGTCAGCAAGCCGACTGGCTAGAATGCATGTGGGTGGTGCGGCTATTGATTATCAGGATTTGAAATCCAGGATATTGTGTGGAAGTATTGCAATAAAAAATTGGTAAACAGCTGTATTCCATACGATTTCTCAGTGAAAAATAAAACTTTTTTTATTGCGCTAAATACGCATCTGCATGTACACAATACACAATACACGCTCGCTATTTAAATACAGCATTACCACGAGCGAGGGCAGAGTGTTGTGAAACCCTTTGTAATGACAACGCTATCGGAGATAGGAACTTTGTGAAAAATTTTAATTTCGCTGAAAATCTCCTTAAAACATATAATTACGCGACTTTATTGAACCGAGTAATTTTTACATCTTGCTCTAGTTCAGAATTTCATGCAAAATTCACAATTAGTTCTGCCTTGTATTTCTACAGTTCAGTAGCATCAACAGTCGATAGATACACAAGAGTGAAGAGTTAGCAACTCTGTATTGGAACCAATTTTAAATTTTGAAACCAGCGACAATCGAAGTTAGTAATTTTCTATGATGACGCGCGGTGGCGCTGCTTGTCAAGGAGAAGTGTAGAACTCTCGAGATCTGTTAATTTTTTCTCTATGCGTGCCAACTGATAGAGACAATCATAGATTAAATACACCAGATGTTTGTCTATGGTTCATTGCACTGCTCTGTTTGTCACGTAGCGGGAGTTTCCCTAACTACGAGTTTCGATCGACGAACGATCTTGTGTTGCTAACTCTTGTGTATCGACTGTTGGTATGTGTAGTGTAGGTCTATAAGTAGAGATGCAAATTTGAAGTACATGAGATGAGATGAGTACGCACTCTTGACTCTTCTCATCTCTTTAAATGTGTTTTGTAAGGGTTTCGTTACCGTTAGCACAGTGGAGCAAGAAAACTACGTCACCCATCTCACGGTTAGAAACGCTGTACTTACATTTCTCTTAATTGTTTAATATTGGTAACACAACACTCACATACGTCGTTATAGGATGGAGATTAGTGTTTGGAATAATCGTAATGTAATTTTCGGAAGTCGTTTTTTTTGGAATCGCATTCTAAAATGTTTTCTGCTCTGTCCCTACCGGGACTATAAAAACGAAAGGGTTCGAAATTATTATACAGGTGCTAATACAGTAAAATATTGATTCCCACTTACTAAATTCGTTCAATACCGGATGTTTTAAAAACATTTTGTTCAAAAAATATACGAAGATAAAAAAAAAATCAAACACAGTTACGTTTTTATAACAACTGTTGGCGCGAAAACCACTTTAATTTAAAAAGAAACTTTTTAACCAGCCTCAATATCCTCTCCGTCTGCCGCTGGAAAATAATAAAGAAAAGAAAAGAAAATAGTAAAAAAGAAATATAAAGGGCGGAATAGACAGATTTACATTGTAGACATGTGCCAAAAATACACGTGAGTGGAGATATGTTTTTCACGCTCCGACTCCCTTTTTGTTCCTGCAAAACGAACATAAAAACCAGGTTGCGATACATAAATGTTCTTTTCCAGCATCAACAGAAAAGAAAATCATGCGGCTCGGAATTTTTTAACAAATTAGATTTTCCGAAACCCACCCGATATTATTGGGGGGAGGGAGGGATTTCGTTTTTATATCTAAGGTTTTTTTTACCTTTATAATAAGAAAAGAAAGTCGCGCTACATTGAACTCTCTTCCGTTTTTACGCCTTTATTAATTTATAACCGCCTCTAATTAATTTTTTGAAAATCTTTTTTTTTTAATATACACGATTTTTTTTAAAATTAGTTTTAAAATATTGACAATATGCAACGTAAAGTGTTATTTTGATAATGATTTTATTTTGAAAATGATTTTATTTTGTATAATCGGATAATGGGAAAGGTCGTAGAAATATCAGGATAACAAAAAAAAAATGGCAATTCAGATTGCAGTATAGTATAGTGAGGATTTTTCACTTGGTAATGGTATCCTATAAAACAGTCTTCATCCTACAGGGTATATCATCGTGAAACGAATAGTTACTCGTATAAGTTACATATACCGGGTAGTTTTAAAATAACTTAACTTACGGTACATGCAGTAAAAATGAAATGATTCCTGCCACGATGTTAGCATCTCGGGACGCCTGGACGGTTCTAGCGTCTGGCTTGCGTGATTAATATGAACAAAAGATGCATGTTTCTAAAAAGCCGAGTTTCTCACCTCGTATTCATCCACTTCTGCCCTGGTATCAATCAATGCAGAGTTACCTAGCATTAATAATAAAAGCTATTTTCTATCAGAACTGTATTTAAACAAAGCTGTTTTATAAGATATCTCGATCAAGTTTAGCTGGAGTTGCATTTCCTTTTTCACTAATCTTAGCCTACTGTGTGCAATGAAAAAAAAAAGATGAAATCCTCGAATTCGGGGTTACTTGACAAAACCTTAACTAGACTCTTCAGTACAGAGTAACTTAGTAATCATGCTTGATATGTACAGCCAAGTTTTTATACGGGGTATACTTGGCAAATAGTTTTATTTCGTGGACCCGAGACAGCATCCCGGTAAGTACAAAAGTTAAAAAAACTTTTTCTGCTGGTTAGAATCTCTGGAACTCTTCCGCGCAAATGTCTAACTCTGGACCATTCATTTCGATTTGCGAGCGACATTTTCTCGTTGGTGAAAGTGTCGCCGGGTACGAAACGCCCGTGTTAGAGTTAAGAAGAATTTTTAGGTTTTTTTTTTCTTCTTCTTCCCTCGGTTGCATTAATTATTTATTCAACGTCTCCATTTGGCACGAGGCCACGCACCTTTTCTCTCTAACAATCTCTCCTCACCGAGAAGCACGTGTAATTTTCGTCGTAAGAACCCCGCGCGTTCCGGCAAAAGACAGGGGCGTCGTTTCTGTGTTTCCTTTGGGGGAAGGGGACAATGTCCAGCCATTATTACTAATCGGTACTCTTTTAAAGTTTTTTTTTTTAGTTTAAAGCGGTTAAAGCTTGTATCAATTCACGATATCTCGTAGCGAATATGTCGAACTGTCGGAGCTAAAACCCGTTTCTCAGGTGAGCAGATCGATATATCGACATCTCACTTCGATCAATTACTTCGCAGAACATCGAAGGTATATAAATAGCAAATTGCGTTGATGTCACTAAGGAACCTATCTTTTACGATGGTTTTTAGAAACGATGGTTACGATCTTTTTAACTAAATAATCAATGCTTAAAAAGTATAGGGATTTTAAGTCTTCCTGCCCCGACTCGACGCCCCTGACAAAAGGAGACCGTACTGCCTGCATTGCGCCTATACACACAGCATGTCTAATTATTGCAGGCGTTACGTATGTTGCGAATAAAGGTAGTTTAACCCGTGTTTCTAATGATAATATACACTGATATTAGGTTGTTTTCTCTCGTAAAAAGAACGGGGGAGTGGGAAGGGAAATGGGGACAAAGGGAGGGGTTTCGTTCCCTAAATTTTAACCAGTGAGGATGGGCCAGTTGGTCATAAAAATTGATCCGCTGACGACGGTACCAGCCCTTTAGCCCTTTTACTCCTATAGAAAGTTAGATAAAATTTACTTCAACAGAGAACGAGGGAAGGGTTTATGCATCTTTTTGCGCGATTTTCCGACAAATTATAAACAAATTTGGCCTCCTGATGAGCTGGGCTTTCCAGACCGGCCTCCGTGTTTTGCGGAAAAGTTCCAGTTCAGGGGAACGTTTTGGTTGAAGTAGAAAATTGATTATTTTGAGCTAATATTTCTGATGATCGACTTTTTACGTGATGCGTACGTGGCTGGATTGCTTACAGACGTCAAGGGTTCGCTTCCCTGCCGCTCCTGATGTCTTTCTTTCCGAATGTATAACGAAAATATAGAGACGAATCTGGTTATTCTGCGCTCTTGTTTTGTTTTCATTTGCATCTTTAGCCTCCGAAAATAAATCAGCTAGGCCTAGTACCTTACAAAACGAATAATTTTTCAGGGGGTTTCAAAATAGACTAAAGGCCAATCACTTGGCTACTCAACTTCACAATAACATAGTAACTTACTGATTTATAAAATACATACCCATTAAATCATCTAATTTAATTTAAATGTGGACATCTTTTTGAATTTTACTTGCAAATGCAAAAGAAGTTTTAATAATGACGCTCTCACCGCGCCAAACGCCGTAAGAATTATAATACAGCGATAAATTTATAGTAATTTTCTCGTATATATTCATTTTGTTGGTCGTATATTCAATCATGGAAAAGGATAATTGGGATAGAAAAGTGGGGTTTTCTCCCTTTATGTCACCCCGTTGTAGTTTCAACCCTCCCGGCAATTGTTATTCTTTTATAGTGATCTTCTTTTCCCTCTTTCTGTGACCGTGGCAATCAGTGACACTCCAGGTGTCACAACCCACCTGCGAAACAGGGGCATTTGTCAATGATGTCGTCGGTAACGAACGGAAAATGCAAATGAAATTGGAGAAAAGTTTTGCGCCAGGTCGCAGGACGATATTTTCCGACGGAATCAAGAGAAAATGTCATCCAGAAACTACGGCATGAAATTTTTTCCTTTTATGGTTTTACGAACACTCGTATAATGACCAAAAAAAAATGTTTTGACGAATTTAATGTCTCAAATTTTTTTTTAAAATACGTGGTTTGTGTTAAAATCCTTCTGTAAAAGTTCACGCTATTTAAATGAACTTTTACAACGAAATTATGAATATGCTTGGAATTTTTATCAATTTGTCAAAAACTTTATAACTAACTTGTTTTGTATTCTTTAAATGACACCTTTCAAAATAAACTGTTGAAGTGCTATTACGTTCGTCTTTTTTTCACGACTATATGGAATAAGATCTAGTTTAGCTCCATTATGCGCGTGTGAATTTAAACATTGTAACTCCTTTTTTGCAGGAGTTTTTACTCCTTTTATACAAACTTCAGCCCAGAATTTAGTCTGTAGTCTACAAGGACTCGTCGGGAGAGCATTACAGCTAAGAACGGTCACTCACTCATTGTTTTAGCTGCTCAAGAGGGAATCATCGGTTTACTTTACAATATTTCTTGACAAGCATTTCGTTAAAGATAAATTAATTTCATTTTATAAAGTTGCATTGTTTCGAATTTCACCTGAGAGAGTGAGAGGGACTGATTTTGGGATGGACATCAGCACATACGTCTCGAAAAATCCCCTGGTCTTATAAGTTTTTTAACGTTTTGATTAAAAGAACATACGAAAAAAAACTTACTCGTAAAAGCGCATGTCAAGAGAATACGCGTACCTGGTGGATCGGCAATGCCCACAAAATAATATGCGGTGTGTTGCTAGTGCATTTAACAACCCGGCTATCCCACTCTAATTGTTTGCTATAATATCGCGTCAAAACTGATTTGTTTTTCTGCTGAAAGATTTGAGTAAAGAAAGACTTCACAATTTTACGGTGTAAAACTTCACTTCCACAAGCGATTTTAATGTCCTTTAAAACGAAAAGGTTTTTAAAACGATTTTAAAGACCTTTCAAGCAGTTAAATGTCCTTAAAAAATATATTCTTTCTTGTAACTGAGCTTTAACTAATACTTCTATGCTAATTGAAATTAAAATATTCAGCTTGGCATACAAAAGTATTTTTGATGAAACTGTAAGTAAACTGCAGCCATTGTTGTATTTAGTAGTTGCCAGTTTGTCATGCGCTAAGTATTGGTATTCCCCAACTTCACGAAGGGACCAAAAACGATACGATAGTAGTTTACGTCATATTGCGAAGTTAACCCAAGATTTAATATGATTCCAACGTAGGGGGGTATTTAGTCTTTTAAAACAGATTTTACGAAAGAAACAATATGGGGAAATACGTAACTTAGGTTACACAAGTATACGACTAATAGTTACGACTACACTAAGTTATTCAAAAATATGTGAACCAAAAGCTTCGGTATTAACTTAATACGTACTATTATGTACCGGTACTGTATACTTTACATTTACAAGACGGGTTTTCTGTAAATAACAATTCATTGCGGGCATAAACTTCGCAATTATATATTTATATTTCCGTGCATTAGTTAATCTGCTTATAAGGTTCCAGTTCAATGGGAATTACGTAAGATCAGATTTCTAAGAAATAAGCAATCTCCATAATTCCACTAGAGAAATTATTACTTTGAGATCTCTGAGCTTATATTATTATAGAAAACAATGATATTGCGACTTAAGTACCGTATTTACGTAGTAGCTGTATACGACATGTTTGCAGTTGCATCTACATGCTACAATTCACAAAAAGTGTTTTTGCCAATTTCTTACTATTATGGAAAAGCCCACATTGTTCTAATTAATTAATTAATCATTTAAAAATTTACTGACATAGTGCTGAGGTATTATTTCTTGTTTCGTTTGGAAGGCACCTTCTTGTCACAACCACAACTAGAACGTACGCATTGCCGTGGCGTAAATGAATCATTCTGTAAGTTTATATACAAATAAACTATTGTCGCGATATACGGCCGTCAGAGATAGTTACGAGAGAAGCGGTCGTCTCTGTCTATTCGTTTATACGAATAACTTCGTTTCGTAAAATACGAAGAGCGGCGGCTCCTTCATTTGCAAATTATACGGTCCTTCTTGGCTCGTGCGTTCGTGAAATATCTTGGCTTTATAACAAAAGGAGAAACGCGCATATTGCATAAGGGGTTATAAGAATGGGGAAGGAGCCTAGGTTAAACGTTCGACTGGGGACCTCTGATAGATGCTTTATGGAGATAACAGATTTGCCTTATTCTAACATGGGTTGCCATGGTTACCGCGAGAATATAGTTGAAATATTATAAAAGACGGATATGTATACATCATAACGCCTCGATTCTAAAATGGAATCGATTTGTTTTGACATAAATCAGAGCGTCATTAATGTAAAAACGTCATTTTCGGAAATGTTTTCGACTTGAAGCGCTGGGAGTCGAACAAAATGCTTATTTTCTTTACTGACTGTAAGCAGCGACTAAAAGACTGTCTACAGATCTAGAAGCTAGAGTTTGTCGACATCGTGAAAATAATTTGTTAGAGCGTCGTAGCTGTCGTAATGGAAAGGGCAACTTGAGAGTCTGAACGTTCAAGAGTTCGCTCTGCAATCTTAGGTTACGAGCACTGTAGCCGACTGTACTCTCAGTTAACCGAAATCGTTGCTTTTACGAATTACAGTATAGGTTTGAAACAATATTTTGTTAACCTAAGTTTATTAAAACTCCATAAATGCATTTTGTTTAATCGTTTTTATTTTATCCTTATTTTGGCTAATAAACCAAAGTTCACATTATTAAACTTGAAGATGTTGATATATATTCGTAAAAACCAAAATTATAAAGTCAGGAGTAAAAAGATTCTGCGTTTCATTCTTACTTGAAATGTACATCCATCGTCATCATCTTTGGCATTTTTGCAATATGAGAGCGGATTATGAGCAGAAAACGATATTTTTGGCAACTGGTTAGTCTCTAATTTACAGAATTATGAGTAGAATAAGCTAAAGCACTCAATAACAAAATAATAGAGTAAATTATAAGACAAACAATTTGAGCAACTTTATTTGGAGTGGGGTAAGGAAACGCTACATTCAAACTTTGTGCGATGTTGCTCAGCGCCCCTTGTCAGGTGGCGTTTTTTATTTGAATTCATCGTTGATGTTACCTATTAATTGTTTTTCAAAAGCTATAATAAATTTTGCAGTTCTTTAAAAGGCGCGTATCCAGAAACATCTGATGCAGTGGTACGTTTTGATCAATTCTCAGATAGTCTGAACTATCCACAATCCACGAAATACTTGTAAACATCATACAACATATTTTGGGTTAATTTTTTGTTCAAATATTTTGTTCAAAAATCGGGGTCTTACTTGAGAAACAGGACTTGCTGACATGCTATGTTTTACTGCATAAAGGGAGGGCCCTGTCACATGGGCCCTTCCGCCACTGCTCGCATTCCACTGCTATATACTTCATCTTTACAGAATAATAATAATATACATTTTTTTCCTTAAAAAATATTTTTGATACATCTGGTCTTCGTGAATTCTCATTCGCGAGGAATAAAATGACATTATGGAAATTTTTTCTCTCATCATATTTGCTAGTTTTGAATAATAATAAGAAATTTCGCTCGCGCAAAAAAAAAAAAAAATCGGATCATTTTTTTATCATCTTATTTCTGACCATGTCCTTCATCTTGCATTTTGTTTAAGAGATGATGTTTTTTTTCGCCCCCGGGGCTCAAGGGGATTTGGGATCCGTGGTATTTGTGTGAAAACGAATAAAATAAAAAAAATAAAACAAGAACCCCTCCCCATGTGACCAAAGGCCCTGTAGTCATATATTTCAACGGCCCAAAAAATGATTTATTTCTCTTTCGTATCACACTAAAACCAGAAATCGCAGGAGAAAAAAAAACCCCCGCCACAATATATGTATCAAAAATATATTATACGTGTATTGCGTATGCGCGCATTCTATGTGTATTTTTAGACCTGGAGAATAAGAATATTTTTGTATTTGTCGAGCAATTCCGAATATAAATAAAACTGTAATCTGCTGTTAGCACTAGAAGGTATTTCTCCTTTTCAACTGTTATATTTAGCTACAAAATTGGTTTGAATCCTATGGTGTGTAATATCTATTGGTGGCTCGAACTTTCGCCTTTCTTTCGTTTTATTGTCGGTTTTTTTTTTTATTTCTGATCGTTAGTTTTCTTGTTTGTTTTTTTTATTCGTTTTTGATTTGTTGCCGTGTGCACATTGTTTTTTAATTTATCGGAGATTTAATCGATAAATTGTGTAGATAAAACAGTCACCACGTGGTGACTATGGAACCAATCCAAACGTGATCTCACTACCTCTGTATAGTTTCGAAATGCATTAGCGCCATTAGCGTCCATTCATTCGACTCGAATGCGGTGCGCGATGTTTCGGCGCCGGCGTTTTGGCGCGTGGCTCTTTCGGCGCGGCCCTTTCGGCGCGACCGTTTCGCCGCAGGACTCGTTCGGCGCGACCACATAATATTTTCTTGGTGTTTGGTAGCCTACGTCTAAAATACGGCAAAATTCCCTTTCCTTCCTCCGCGCCGAAAAAGGTTTTCGCCGAATCGGCCTCGCGCCGAAACGGCCGCGCCAAAAAACTTCGCGCCGAACCGGCTGCGCCGAAACGGCCGCGCCAGCGCCGAAACGGCCGCGCCAGCGCCGAAACATCGCGCACCTACTCGAATGAAGATCTTGCTCAGAATTTTGGAAAGTTTCGTTAAACATTACGCAGAGTGTTGTGTTTTTACACCGCCATCGCGCGCTCCTTA
>JAQFYH010000762.1:0-11214 GCA_034694405.1 Scolopendrellopsis subnuda
TTGGCTGTACACTCTTCTTCCTTTCTTTCAACTCGCTCGTGTGATTGTGCGCCATCTACCGTCATTCTGACAAATTAATATTCCGTACGAACAGAAAACATATTACCCTCAATCTGAGTGCTGTATTCTTTGTATATTATCCTATTCTTGCCGGTAGCCATAAAGTGCATGGCAAATGCAGAAATGCCATTGCGAATTTTTAAAGTAAGTTTTATTGCAGAGATTTTTTAAATATTCTTATAGCACCTTGGAAAACATCGTATTCGTTAACAAAATAATAACAACCCCCGCAGTTATTTCTTGCAAAAGAATCTGTTCTCTACGTCTACACAATACCAAGAATTTAAAACTACGGTACTTGACAACTTCAACCAGTTGTCTTAATTTAATTGTTTCTTTTGTTTATATAACATCCTATTTGTTAATTTCAAAGTCATGGAGCAAAACCAGTTTAATTATGGTTTGTAGCACCTATATCTAGAGTAGATGCCAAAAGGCAACTTATTTAAATATATTTTGGTGGTAGGCTTGGAGTAGATTGTGTTTTATTCAATACCATAACTACTAAGTTATTAACTTTCTAAAATGAGTAAATCATTATTCAACTTCAATTAATAGCCTAAAAATACCATTATTTTATTCCCTTTGTGATTCACACCTCAAAACTTACCATTTGGATTTTCAGCAGTGTAAAATTCTTTAAGCAGAGAAATGGCTTCGTCAGCTCCGAATCCTCCAAAACACTGGAATAAAATTACTATTATTAATAATTGTAAATTATATTAGAAATAAAAATTGATAGCTGTATTAATTAGCTAATAGTTAACATTGTTAACTGGTCACTCTTTTTTATATCAGTGTTGCTACTGGTATAGGCTAATCCTGGGTCTGGCATTCTAAATATTGTTTGACAAGGTCAAAATAGATTAGTACAAGCTGGTTTTGTTCAGTGTTGATGTCAGAGCAGTTTTTAATAATTATTAGTGAGGTTCAGCTTACACAAGTAATATTATATTGTATACTGGTGACATCCAACACTGTCGTGTTATTTTTATTTGATGAATATTTACTAGCATTGTAGATGTAACTTAACTGGGATTAAAAAGCGCAATATTCAATAAAAGGCTATCGTAGAAATTTGCAGACATCTGGGATGAGGATGAGGAGAATGCAGCTTCTGGCAAAGACTTTGGACTCTGGTCCAGTGTGGTCCTTGTGTAATTGCATGGGTATGATGGGGTATGAACATTGGTCTAGCAGTAAGAAAGATATGGTATTGATACCTTACAAACCACCGTGCATTCTCATCCATTTTCTTGACTGAAATAAATTTGTAAAATTTCTGACCATCTCTTTATTCAAGGCCAGATTAAGAATATGAACAGTGATACAGAGATTAACAAGGAATACAAGCTAACCTAAGAAAGCAGGTTCAAACCCATCTGACTTAACCAAAACAGTGATATGGGATTGTGAGTGACTGCTCTGTAAACTCCAATTATAGAGTATATAGACTACCGTATAGAGTATTATTTATTTATTTAGCCTACTTACTGGCAGCTCATAGATTTGTCCATTTCCGTCTCTTACACGCTCATCGTTGTGAACACTCAAAACTGATCCGCATCCTCCAAATCTATTATTTGAGCATCCATACACGACCTTCTTAATCCTTAATAATTTCAGAGACGCTATGCACATGATACAAGGTTCAACAGTGACATAAACAGTTACTTCCGGAAAGATGTCGTCAGTTATATTGTGATCTCTTGTCCAAGATATAACCTGGTCAATGCAGTCCATTTCTGCATGTCTCGTTGCCTGGAAAGTTTTAAAAAACATATAGCCTATACATTAAAATTATTATTCCTGCATATTCAAATGTGATTGGCAGACTAACCAGTTGCCACACCAGAAATATAAAGAACATTAAAATGAAATCACTGTCTACTACGTACATTCTTAGTTTCATTCACTTTGTTTCCACTGAATGCAATTATCTCTTCATTACACACCATGACACATCCTACAGGAACCTCACCTATCTCCAATGAAATCTTGGCCTTAAAGAAATCAAAAGATCATGTATTATGTACAGAAGCTGTGTTTGTTTATGGTCTCCACAGGCCAGGAAGTCCTGAATGTAAACAAAAAGCATTTTATGGTATGGTCACATTGTGTCCAGAATCCTAACACCACGCAAGTGATCAGTACTGTAATATTAATTGCTGATAGCCGTTTCAAATCACTGCGTATCAACTCTCAACAAGACGACAATGATATTTACGTCTGTATTGCATTGGTTGCATTAGTTAATCGGGTAGCCGAGATCTGTTGCCAAGCTGGCAAAAGAAATATGGAATTACCAGCCAGGAACGTAATAATAATAATAATATTTATTTCTCGAGGGTGATACAAGAACACGTAGGCCTAGGCTAGAGAAAATACAGATAATCGGTGGAGGGGGCTTTTCTTCCCATGTTCCAAACAGTAACACCCAATCACTCATGTACCAAGTAATTTCGTTTTCTTTTTCTTTCATTTTCGCTTTTCAACAAAAGTGTGTAAAATTAATTATACGTTACCGTACGTGTATTTAATTATAGCCTACCTGTTGAAATGCTGTTCGCATGAAATTCTCCGTTGCCATTTAGATCTTTTTTGAATCTTATCTCATCTTCAAATCTTGAATCTTATCACAACCTTTTTATTTTAAATTATAGCATTAAACCCGAACTGAAGCTTTACATTTTGATTTAATTTATATGTTAAAATAAAACAATTTTTTCGCTTTTAAACAGTGGAAAGGTACAAGAAAAAGCGGCAAACACGTGGTAAAGTTTTTGTTTTTAAATCGCGACACCAGAAAATTGAGAAATTAAAAGTTTAAAGTTAAACCAAAACATCGGGATAAAATTGACTATATAAAGAAGAATATTCAATTATTAATATTAAATTATAAATTAAAATTAAATTTCAAATTTTTCAAATGTTTAGGTGAAGGAATGGATCTAGAAAACAGAAATTCAATGGCGATCCTGAGAAAGTACGTTCGTATCCTCAATCTTGAGAGAATGGTCACAAATTTATGAGAAGTCTCTATCGCATCTGGCAAAAAGATGGTAGTTTATTTCAGTATCACGTTCAGACCGTGATACATCACATGGGTGGTGTATCATGGTCCAGACCAGATGTCAACGATACCATGATCAATGATTACCCCCCCTCCCAAATTGTATTGGCTATTCTCGAGGTTAGCTTAGCAAA
The DNA here is from genome assembly GCA_034694405.1 of Scolopendrellopsis subnuda. Classification (NCBI taxonomy): domain Eukaryota; kingdom Metazoa; phylum Arthropoda; class Symphyla; family Scolopendrellidae; genus Scolopendrellopsis; species Scolopendrellopsis subnuda. The sequence goes on from JAQFYH010000762.1 coordinate 3,268, forward strand.
GAACGAACATTGATAGAGTAACTTCTATTTCTAATGGGCGCCTGTATTTTTTTTTGCAAATTTTCGGTTAATTTTTAACCTTTCGATTTCCATTTGTGACTGCGAAATTCACACGGTAAGTTTTCCTACTGTTTGTTAAAACTGGACGCACGGTAACATACGGCTTTATATAAAGAAACAAATGCAAAGTCTTTTCATTTTAATCGTTGAAGTAAATTTATTCTTTTAAATCATTAAATATTCAATAACAAAAATTATATCTTTGACTTTAATAAACACTAAAATTACAACACAAAATTTTATACAAAATATCAGGAGGATAATGCCCCCGAAAATACGTAACAAAAACTAAACGAAACAAAAACACCTTACTTACTGAATGCAAAAGGTAATATGCACTGCATATTTAAATATAAACTTTTTTGTTTAGCAAATAGAATAAAATTTAAACAGAACCATCTTACTTTTCTTTCATCTTGTTCTCAAAACAATGTAAGAGCATAATAAGCATTTGGACAAAATTAAGAGAAAAAAAAAAGAAAAATTTGCAGAGGTTTAATGGCCAATTTATCGTAAATTAAATAAAATTAAAAAAATTCACCACTAACTTATAAGCATCTCTCTGGACTCTTAGTATTATATTTTCATCATACATTATAAACTTTAATAATACTTGGCTTCCATAATAATCTAAAACTTTAATCTGTGTGCATACGGAACCAAGATCATGGTCTACGTTATTATTTTAAATATTTCAGGTATTTTATTCGATATTACTATTATAACGGATATAACGTTATTTTTCCCCGACAAAACAAAAAAAGTATTTACATGCACTGGAAATAAGCAAAATTAAATGTTCAATTTAGTGCCTCTCCCACCCCCTTCGAAAAAATTTATATTTTGGGCACTGCATAAAATAAAGTTATAATCCATTTTTTTTTAAGTTAGATGTATTTTAGAAGTAAATTTTTGTGGAAAAAAAGAAAACTTTATATTAAGATGTGGGGAATAAAATTAATTAAAAAAAGATATACTGTGTATCAATCATGATTGCTGTTTATCTCCAATATGGATTTTTTCCCCTGGCGATTCACTTATTACTTAGAACGATGATCATAATTACAACTCCTAGCACGACAGCTGCAATGGTCACCAAGATGCAAGTCTTCTTTCTGGCCTTGGCCTGAAAAAAGGAAAAGTTCACGTTTAAATAGCGGATAATGTACGAACTAATTTCGAATGATTCAACGCGCGTATCATATTAAAATTTCAGGACACTCACATTTTTCGTTTCATACTTTCCAGCGAGGAGAAGTGTCTCGAGAAATTTTAAAATAACTTAGTTTGATCATTTCGCGTGGATCCATTCGTTGGAACATTGGGGAAATTGGCGATATGGGTATTTAGAACTTCCCGTCGAATTTTAACTCACCTGATAATTTCTGGCCTTTGCGAGTTGGTCGGTACCGTCTCCCACCGAAATTTGCGCATTTTCCACGTTAGCCTCTATACTGTCTGTAAAGCAAAAAAAGTAAGACGACGTTATAGCCAGGAAAGGTGATAATACCAGTGGTTCATCGTAAATTTCATTTCACGGCGGTGCACGTGTATATTCTCTCCTCCAAATTCACACTTCAAATAGAGATGACGACGTTGTGAAATAGTTCTGAAACGACGTACGTAGTCACTAGGGACGAGGGATGCGGATCTCTCTTGTAAAAAAAATATTGACGAAAAGAAAGAAAGACAGGGATCCTTCGGTGCGCCACTCACCTACTATTTCTCCTTGCTCGTGAACCATTGTTGCCAAATCCTTGAAGATTTGATTGACGTCAACAATATCTGCCTATAAAGAAAAGAAGTAAGTAAATCAGTGCAAATTGCAAGTGCGGTCACCTTTAACGCACGAAAGATGAATTTAACTGTTTTAGAAACAGCCAATTAACGTTGCCGCAGAAGGGACGCCATACGAATGCACAGATGGCCATTTATCGCGATAACTAATTTTCAGCGCACTGAAATAGAGTCCGTTCTACGGTAACGTTAGCGGGCGTTCAATGTTCATAAAATTATCTATTGAAGTCATAGCAGATAGTCCGCGACAGCTGCGAACGACAACATAGCCCCAACTTATCGGTAAGATTCCTCCAGAACACGGTGGTAGTTCTCTGCGTCAAACGGGCACATCTTTCTTAAAGTTTATCCTCTAACGAACTAACTTAGAGAGATTACGAAAGATTACAGCTGGACTTGTTTTCGATGTCTTCGAATTTCGAACGCAGATTCGAATAGACGCCGCTCAATAAAATACGACGAAATATCGCCTACCTCTATCTGTTGAATGGCCTTTTCTCTCTCTCGCAATCCTTCCACGTAGTTTATTTGGTCTTCCATTTGTAACTGGGAGCCTCTGGAGTCCACGGGACTAAAAAAAGAATAGGATAATTAAAAATCTGTGTCTAATTGATAAAACGGATTATAACGACAGTAGGCCCTATTTAGAAATTACATCTAACGGCAAGAATCGCATCGTCCAGCAAATAGACGGGATACTATCGACACCAAAATAATCACCTCCAATGGAAAGTAACTTCTTAAATTGCAAATAATCTAAGAGTGCGGACAGATCCAATCCGACGCTTATGTTTATGGTACGCCAATTGGGCATTAATTGCTACGAGATGACAGTGTCAGCTCTATTTTTTTTATTTATTTAAGTTTAGGTGCTCTAAGGCTACCATCCAATTTAAATGGCCTATAAATTTCTATAACTCATATTTACAATTAGCTCGTCTCTGTATATTGCCGCGCCATAGGCGTCAATAATTGTATCGGATCGTATTTGCCGACATATCCCCACACCATCAGGGATTATTATTTACTGTAAGATTTTACGCTAGTAAATGCCTTTACGTTATCGATTCTTATCGTGCTTCTACGTTATCAGTTCTACTATAATCGAAGTACCCTAGATCGCCTAATTCTTGGACCTGAATTTCCATCAGCCTGTTCGGTACTCCATATCTGGAAATTTTGTTCGAATAGTGATGTATTACGATTGGCTTTCAAGTTTCTTTTATAGCTTTAGCAAAACGTTTTTCATTTATAGGCGGTAGAAAACAATCTTCAAAACCGTTTTTTTAAAACATTGTTCTAACTGTCAGATAAAACAAAATTAACGGTAATGAAACGAAACTTGAGTTAAAACAGATGTAGCAATTCTGGTTTCTTAGTTTATATAGAATTTTTCTTTTCGTTGCTTACCTTTCCAGCTCAATGAGCTGTCGCGCCCTCGCGTCATCTTCTACGGCGAATGTATTCTGCAACAGTTTATCATAACTTGAATACAATTGTGTGCATCCGTTTTGAAACGCGAAAGGCGACTACAAAGCAGCATCGTGAGAATAAATATAATCGCAACAATTGCGACGAAACGATGTTAAACAATATTGAAACGAACCGGGAGTATTCTCTCCAAAACTAAACGAAGAAAACGAATCCAGCTCTAAATACGCAACACTGCGAACCAGACAACTACTGACATTCTAAATTTGATATAATTTATTTGCCAATAATTACAAAAACGGAATAAAATAAGCAGCAAAACAAGGACACAGACCTCCTAGAAAATCTGTGGAGGCCATCGAAAATTAAAGAGAAACAGTCAAAAAGACTTCGGATAAGCTATTTGTTCCGTTTCTATTTTATATTGAACGTACCGCCTGTTTAGCCCTCTTCACGCTCTCCTTCTCTCGGCTCGCGGCCATTCGCTGCGTCTCCTGGAACTTGTTCAAAGTGTGACTGAATTCATCGGTTAGCCGCTCCTTCTGAAGTTTCCTCTGTCTCTGTAAAAACGAAATTTAAGTAATCATTAAACAGAGCACGTCGTCTACGCCTAAACAACGCAAAATGAGGAACCTACAACCTACCTGTTCAGATGGGTTCTGTGGTAATGGAATGGCTCGCAAGTCCTTCACGTGTTGATTTGTGTCTAAAGCCAGCTGATGAGTGTAATGCTGGATCTGATGCCTAAAGAAAAGGAATCAGGATCGATTTTGAAATATTACGGTATGTCGTAGCCCCGAGTGCTCTACGAAACATCTCATTTAATCATAAAACTTACAATTTCTTTCTGAGGTCTTCGTTGTCTTGGTGTGTCCCCAGTTGGTTGACCATTTTTTGAATCGACGAAACTGAAGAATTAAGAAAATATTGTCTGTCATACTGCTGTACATTTATTTTGGACAGTTTACAATCAACATGGCTGTAAACGGAGATGGTGGGGGGTAGCGAAAATCCAGCACGATAAACAACCACATTGCCGAGCCGACGTCGTCTTAATTGAAAAGAATGAAGGAGTACTCTAAAAGTCTTTGAAAGCTTTATTTTCTTATATCTCATGTTCATTAGGAGAAAACAATATTTTTCTTGGGTTTTGAACTTACATCCACGGAAAGAGCCCAAAGAGAAGTTGCGAAATATATACAATCATCCATCCACGAATGAGATGGAGAGATTAGAAGCTCCTGCGCTTTATGAAGTCTGCATTTTTATTATAGGCTCAAGGCTTTCACACTTGTCACTCGACATGGACTGTTTAGAGTGGAATAACTAAGCTATTTAAAGACTTCAGTACTTTATATTCGAAAGCCAAACATTTTTGCCTCATTATATTACAATACTGTCTGGACTGTATTTTTTTCCTTTTCCATAGTCTGTTAACTACTAACAATGATCTGCTGATAAAGTTACTTGAAGACACTAAAACTGATTGAATCTACAATTTCTACGGTACTTATCATTAGTGGATGCAGGGGTGCTTACTGCTTATTTACCACTAAAATTACCACTATTATAGGCGTACTTACCATTATGAGATATCTTTTGAATGTTCGTGCCAATCACCCGAGAAAGTCTGTCAAAATTTCCACCTAAAAATGTATAATTATAAAGCATTAGGTCAAAGTAAGTTTCTGGTTTTTCGATAATTTAAAAAGATAATTTACGGTTTACGCGATAGCTTTTAATAGATCTTATGATGTCATGAGTGAAGAGCAATTAGCAAGTCTATTCAACAAATTTATTTTACATGGACTTTCAGATTACAGTAGGCCCTACTATGAAAAACAAAACATGCTAAATCAATGTGGAAGTAACACATAATAAACAGTCTGTTTTTAGTACCACTGCAGAGCCACTGCAGGAAATGGCTACATTAGTAAGTCTGTTTGTCAACTGACAAAAATGAGTGAATCAATTACAGTAACACACACACACAAAAATACTCCACAGTTGTAGGCTACTAGGCTAGCTTGTCAACTGAACTGTCCGTGGCTGACACTTAGGCTTGACTTATGCTTAGGGTAGGCCCAGTCACCCAGGACCCAGGCCAGGTGCCATAATAGGCTAGCCTAATTTTTATTGTTATTTTGCTACATGCTACTTCGAAGCACTTACTTTGATGATATTATTCTAATGGAATGAAAATACAATATAGGCTAGACCTACAGTTTTCTAATTACTGAATCATAAGAATTGTGAAGTGTAGACAACTTACCTGTATCCATATTTATGTATCTGGAAATGATCCTATAAAAAAAAGAAATTAATGCAAATTAATCACTTTATAACTAGCCTATGTTTAAAAACAGACAAATTTGAGGATAACATCTTTGCTTATAGATCTCCTGTAGGCTGCAGTATGAAGCATATTCAAATTGCTAATAATTTTAATGTAAACTCAATTTAATTAAATGGCCAAATATGTTAATCTTGGCAGCATAATTATTTCACAACATCAGTCTAATATAAGCATAGTACGCCTAGAAAGGTGTAGTGACGTACATACCTGGGTAAGAAAGTTTTACATTGTTCACTGAAGTGAATGCATAATTACTTTAGCATTGTTTCAACACCAGCAATTTACATTTGGCACCAAGGACAATAGGAAGCCAGCGATATGGAACACATGGAAAGATTGCACGACGAAGGATTCTACAATATTACACTATGTAACTCATTTCAGAATATGCACAAGGACAGGGTAATGGTAGAGTGAAACGACTCGTTTTCTTTTCATCCACACATTATTTCATAGGAAAATTTAAACAGATCACAAAACGTAGAGTAGCCGATTGAATTCTGCTTGAAGTTCCATTGAACTAAACTAAAATGTTCAATTCATTGTGCACAGCTGAAATATTCACAACTTTTTTTACTACCCCAGGTGAGAGACAACGTTGCCGGTTCTGAAATCGGTGGGGTTTCTGCACAATTTGGCACAGCATTAATTAAGTAAATACGAAACAGGCTTGGCCGGATCATACCAGGCAAGGCTGTTTGATAAACAAGGTAAATAATGACAAATTCTGCAACCCGCCAAAATTACTAATAAATATAATAAAAGCATTAATTAAACCTTATTTTGATAATTGAGCTGTCAAAATGTCAAGGAATACGTTCAAATAGTCCCATCTGTTTATTTTTGACTCAACCCAAGTTCACAGTAAGCAGAATTTTGGTAGAATGAATTGAAATACACCTGCGCGACAGCCAGCTACATTGTTTGCGCACGCGCTTTGATGTTATTATGGAAATAATCTGCTAAATCTGTGACTCATAATCAGATGGGACAGCCCCCCAAAACAAAGACGGAATATAAACTCACCTTTTCTTGAAAATTAAATAATGGAATAAAAATTAGAGTTTGAATATTAAATATTTGTAAAATCTTATATCTTGATAGGTGATTTTTAACTCGTAAATAACATCGTTTACCCAATCCGATCCACCATGTTTAAATTCCTTGAGTTCATGTCACTTCTTTTCGATAGATGGCGCAGGCCGCAGCGATTTACAAATCCACGACGCTTCTGTATAAATCTTACCATTCGATGTTTAAAAAAAAATCACATCATGCGCGGGCAATTCAAGTTGTTTATTCAGACTCGGAACTTTCATCTCTTCACTAAAGATGTTTCTCTTGTCATTCGAGAGGCGAGAGCTAAGAAAAAAGACTATTATTAAAAGTTTCTTTAGGGCCATGTTTAGGGCCGTCGAGCCGTGGTCGTAGTGCGCAGTTTTTTTTTTCCACAGTCCACAGACAGGTGTGGCAGCAGGAGAACCAGAGAACAGAGATATGGAGAAGGGAAAGGGAGAGAAGGTGAAGAAAGTGAGGACTGAGGAGAGTTGGGTTTGGGTAATTACCTAATTGTAATTGGCTTCCCTTTAAAACGTCAATCCTCGATGTAACGTCAATTTTCATATAATATCAAAGTCAAACTCAAAGAATGCCAGCAAAGTACAGAACTGTTTTCGTATTTCCGGTAACGCAGAAAAATACTTAACAACTTTGTCCAGAGTAGCGGGATTTAATTTGTTCCTCAGGCATTTTATTTTTTAACCAATATTACGCGGTTAATTATTTAAATTAGCAAAATAAACAATATAACTTAAGTTACATTATTTTGCTAAACTCTATTCCATAATATGTTACCGACTTACCGTACTTATTTCTAGTAAACGTAATAATCCCGCATAAAATCAACGATATTGATTTACGGATATCGACGTTTCTAGACGATATCGTTTATCTAACATTCAACTAGAATCAAAAGCTGAATTAATTTTATATTATTTGGACATGTTTATTTGTTTAAAATTTAAATATTTGCGGCTTTGCTCTCAATCTCTCCTCCGAGAGTATGGCAGCTGTTGTCATATCGCTTCGGAAAAATGTAAGGCCCTAGGAGTAGGACTGAACAAGAAAGCAAAACACATCCAACAAATCTCATGAGATTTGTTGGATGTGTTTTGCTTTCTTGAGCAGTCCTGGCCAAACGAATCCGCCATTTTGGTCATGTGACAGGCAGTGTTCGGTAATGGGTAAAATTTTCAGTAATGATTACCATTACCATTACTTTATGTAAAAACCACCCATTACCA
>JAQFYH010000763.1:0-11203 GCA_034694405.1 Scolopendrellopsis subnuda
TATCAATTTGAGCAACGTACTGATTATATTTTTACAGAAAGAATTATTTTTTACCATCAAAACTGGGAATGCTTGGATGTGCAAGATGTAAATGTACAGTACAACTTGCAAGTTCATTCTGTACATCCTCTACAGGGTGTTCCGAATATTATACAATGTTTTGGAATTTTAATGTTTTTTTTTTTGTGTGTGCCCAAATAATCAATTTGAGCCATAAACCATCAGTTTAGTATCCTGGTCTCTATTTTTGTTTAAAAATATGAGGACACACAGACAGCAATATTACTGAAGTTTATTCACGACATTTATTTCCGTAGTTACTACTAAAAACAAGGGAAACAAAATTATGCTAAATGCTCTTTTGGAAACAGAAATAATTAACGATATTAAGAAATAAAGTGGCGTAATATTTAAAGCTGCTGTCCCGACTATTTATCGATTAATCAGAATGTGAGAATACTATCTAAATTACAGTGTCGATTAATAACACCTTGGAACGCAACAGACGCGTTTCTCAATCGACGTGAAACGTAGATAGTGATTACCGATTTTATAAGTTTCGTGGTTACACGAAACCCCCGCATTTACTAAGCATCTTTAATGGGAGATGACGTTGAGTAACAAAACTTGAGAAACAGTTTATTTTCACCTCTTTCACTGCAATTATTCCTTCAAATGGAAAATCCACAAAAGTACCGGATGCACAAAATTGTGTGACTCTCAGACGTGCATAAGTTATCAGAAATAGTTTAAAAACTTCTATTCAACTAGTCAAAACTGACAGTACATTTTAATTACTTATATCACATTATAAAAAGTGTAGCCTACAGATGAAAAGTTCACCAACCCAGCAGAGGTACTGTCTTGTTTTCGTTTTGGTGACAGCTGTTCAACTGGAGTAATTTAAAATGTTTCAACAGAAAGACCTACGGGCTCCTGTACTTTCCGTCAACTATGTTATTAACGATATAATACAGTTCTATAAACCCTTGTGCGGCTAACAGCAGTGGCTCTTGTCTCTTCGCCGACAAGAAAATATATTAAACCCAAGAGGAAATTGTGTTTTTCAGAGTATTGTAGTATCGTTTAAAGAATTCTTTCGAAGTGGGAATGCAACGAAATGTATCTGTAGGAAATATGACGGATTATTTTCAAAAAGATATCTCGATGGAAGAACGGAAATAAACTAGCATGGAAAAATTGAAGCAATAAAAATATTTTATACAATTTTAAACACCAACTCAATACGATCAGTGGCTCAAGAATGCAATTTAGTGAATGCGTTTTAATTATTACGGAACTGAGCAAATCTTAAACCTATGATTCCGTTTCACTTCTACTCGAAGAAGTAACAACTTGTAAGAAACATCCCATTGTTTTTTATAAGAGGCATCTATGACAAATTATGTCATAAAAATACAACGGAAAAAATCACATACGGTAGTAAAATAAGTAAAATCATAGACTTCATAGCAAAATACTTTGTAGCTGTGATAGCCATCGTAAAATAATGCAGTTTAATTTGGCAACAAAAATATCCAAGTCAAAATAACAGTGTACTAAATAAGATAAAAATTAAATAACTACAAATCATGTAACTTTGAAAGGCTTGTTTAAAGTTCATGGATGCACATTGCACAAACGTCAAAAAAGTTCGGATAGGAATTTTAAATAAATATTTAGTTCTTTCATTTTAAAGCTGTTTTTTCTTTACAGTCGGCACCAACCATAAAGTTTGATTACAAGAATTTTTTGAAGCTCTCTCTTCAAAATGTTTTCCTATATTCCCGCGGTGTATATTGGTAACTTAAAAATGGAATTCGACTGTAAGAGATCTATTGCAGTCATTTAGTTTCAGTACAATGGAAGTTAGGCTAGCAATATAAATCTTATCTGAGAAATAAATCCTTATCGCAGTTCGCTCGATCTGAACACAGTTCAACTACAAGATTGGTACCGGATGCTAAGATATAAAGATTTCGATAGTTTTTTTTTTAATACTTACCTTGGATATTGGATATTTTGTGCAGCTGCTACTACTGCTGTTGATGAAAATGTCAACTAGAGTTATTTTGACGCTTTATTTTTAATTTAAATTAAAGATAAAGCTATAGACTAATATTAAAAAGACAGATTGTTGCAAATAAATCTTTTTTTAATCTAAACTACTTCGTTGTAACAGGTTACTATAACAATACTTTGTTTTACTAACAAGTAATATAAGGCTAGGTGTTATAGGCTACGTATTTTATTTACAACAGGTACTCTATGCCAGGAGTTCGTGCTCCAAGAATATCATGTATTATGAGAGCCAAGATGATGTGAAGCCAAAAAGTTCAAGAATGTCATCTTACTCATCAGACGGTTGCTGCAGGTCAGGAGTTGAACTTCGTTAGTCTGAAACTTTATCAGAAATGTGATTATACTCTTAAAAGTTATTTCCGGGTTTTCAAAGTAACCTGCTGTGACGTTTAGAGTGTTTACACGAAGAAGCAAAGTATATGTTTTCGAAGTAATGAAATACCGTAATGTCTCATAATTTGTCAGCAGGTCATAATTATGCATGCTCCACTGACAGTAACTGCTTTAAAACTCTCTTGAAACCTGCTCAAACGTCGCCACATGCTTCAATGAACTGCAATACGTGCATTTATCGGGGTACGTATAAATAATACAGTTAGTGAAGCATCCATCTAATAATTATACGTGTATACGGAAAATGTTACGTATAACCGGATCCGTTGTTTATTATAAAATGGTGCATAATATTGCTCATCATAGTTTTTATACATTTCACTCATGTCGGATATTCACATTTTTGCATAAATAAAATAGTAATTTTGAAATTACGGAGTAGTTTCAAACGGAGAAGTTTGCTTGATTAGTACGTAACCAAACAGTTTTAAATCATACAGTATTCTGTGAGATTTTTAGTTGGATAACTGCGGGTTAGCGCACCGAGCCGCTAACTGTTAGTCTTAATTGCGAGTCCGGGGTATGAAAAACCTTTCTTTGAGGTGTCTCCCGATTTATAAAGTAGGAAGACTATGTATGACATTGAAGAGTATATAAATTGTGGCATTGCAAAGGTTTCTACTGTAAAATGTGACCGTTATTAGCGACGGAATATCTGTCCTTGGACCATTCTCTCACCAATATTCTCTCTCAATTGTGTTGAGCTAATGCTCATAAACGAAAAGTGCTGACTGTTTAACTCAACAAAGTTGTTGAGTGAAACCCTTTTTGTGTCGAGGAGCAATGGCTCAACACACGATTTCGAGAGTTTAACCAATAATCTGATTAATTTTGCGATCACTGATCACGGAAGGTCGAGCAGCCTTATCCCCCTGCTGCAAACCACGTTTCTTGTCGATATTATTGTTCATAATACAATGTTGTTTACTACTCGTAAATGAATTAAAAGTGAAACAGTTTACTTCATTCTTTCATAGATTGTGTCGTTAATTTATTACAGAGTTGTAAACTCTCAGTAATGATAGACCTCTCAGCATGCTATAGAAGTTAGATGGTTTCTTACTTGAAACTAGTTACAAAACTGAATATTTACATCTACGTAGCTGCAGTAGTATCTAAAGACAAGCTAAATGTTATAATTATTATAAACAATAATAAATCATTTTGATTATTTTTATTATAATACTTGTATAATTCTAAATCTGTCATAAATACAGACAGAATCAAAATAATATATATTAGTTATCGTACTTCCATTCCCAAAGGGGATGGAAAATAAGAAAGAATACAAAATATATTATTCAATTTTAAGACCCTATATATAACCAGCGCAGGTAGTGCAGCACAGCTGATTGAACTATTGTACTCTGGGAGTTTCAACCTAGGGTTTTGTATGTGTCGCAAAAGCAATTCTTGCTGTTGCTCTCAGCCAGCGGAATAACGGCAGTATTATTCTGATCCAAATACTCTCTATAGAACACGCATCCAGCACCGAAAGGAAAGTTCAATTAAGTGGCAAACTACCAACGCAATATTTATTGTAGTCAAAGAAAATAAACATTCAAATTCGGCAGGAAAAGTGGGAAAACCTACGGTTCAAGGATATTGCTCTTTCCTCTTGAACAACAAAGTTTAATGGAGATAAATTTAGCAGTTGAATATGTAAATGAACGGTCTGCGCAATGTACTTGCAGTTGAAACAGCACCCGATCGTATTACGACGAATTAAATTTATTATATAATATCGAGTTAAAATCTGGAAAATAGTTTGGTATTAATCTGATTTAAAATATTTCATTTTAATGTGATTATCCGTATTGCTGCGTTGGAAAAAATTATGCATAATCATAAAAAAAAAATAGAATCTAAAACCATAGCATATCAGCATCTAAGTCATGTTATAAGTTATAATATGGCAAATAAATATTTCAGTCACAATTTGAAATGACAGCGCACTTTCGTGTCTTTTATCTAATTTGCCCTTCACTCTCTAAAAGGTTTTGGAAGCAACGGAAATATGCGGGTGTTCAGTACGCCTATTTCTCTTCTATCTATATGGTGTTGTTAACTGAAAATGTTGTTGAACCCAAAACAGCATCGTGTGCATTCAAGAATGCTCAAGTAAGGTACGAAAAGATGCAAGAGTCACTTCCGAATAGTACGTTAGTAATATTTTTGGGTCAATTCCATCGAATATTCTTACCAGTTTACTGCTATTTCTTTAATCGTAATAGCATATTATTGTCTCGTTTATTTACACACGATATAGGTATTAAAATGTAACAGAAAATGTTGATTTATCTTTTTCTGTAGCTAAGAAATATAAAACGTAAATATTACCGTATTATATTAATTTTTTCGTATTATTCAGTTTTCTCTCTGATTTTAATAATTAAACATACCTTTATAATACGTATACTGGCCGTGGGTAGTGGGATCGATCATAATTCCAGAAAATTGTATATTTTCGAAATAAATGAATTTTTAGAGTACATGTTTCATACTGGGTAAATAAGATTAAAAATAATAATAACTTGCTACCGTATCAAAATTAGATGGCCTGATTGCGACAATAATCCAAACTCCCTGCATATTTAAAGTTACTGACTTTAGACGTTGTTATAAAACATAACTTGCCTCATTACGTACATAACGTACGTAGGTACAGTACACGTGTACACGTACTTAGGTAGGTAATGTACGATGTTCCATCTTATTACCAATCCATAAAAACTGACTTGATTCCCCTTATGAGTTGAGAAACGCTGCAGTGTATAGCACTATTACAGAGAAGCCTAATCTCTTCTCATAAGGGGGCCCTTTATTTTCCATTTTGAAAAACCCATGTTTTTCAGGTTTGAATAATGGATTTGAGACGTATTAGATTTCCAAAAATAGGATTCAAATTATTCATTCATTTGATTCATAGGATGATTATTTGGAATAAAGCCATGGACTGACCTACTTTTTTCTCTGATTAGATCACCGTAAATCTACAGTATGATGCTATTGATCGCAAAAAATCTCTATAAATATTTCTCAGTACCATGTCTCTCGTAATCTGACGACTCTGCAATGCAATACCTTCTTCTTTGTTACGTTCTATTTCAGTATTCTGCACATTCGTGTATTGTGCAATGTGCCTTATACAGTATAGTTTAACATATGTGACTGCCATACACATGTGTATGCCGTAGGAGTGTACTACCTCAAATACTCTCTGTACAGTGAAAGGCTATCAACAAAGCCTGATATATTTTCTCTTCAAAAAGGAACACAATTGAATCTTCTATTTCCTACAGTGTTTTCTTCTTCTACGAGTATTATAGTTGGCTATATATATACTCTGCTACCGGATTGTGAGCTGCTGTGACTTACTCTCGGATAAATACATCTTTTTTTTTTCCAAAAGGCTGTCATGCATACAAAGTTCGGATATTGATGAAAGAAACTACATGAGATATTCACAGATTACTATCACACGCAATCGATAATCTGTTAAACACAATACTGTACGGCTATCCAATACCGCCAGTACTGCACAAGTTGTATTATATGGACACGCGTAAAACTTGATTTTTTTTCTTCTTCTTCTTTCCACTCGAATTCCTTAATGGAAAAGATTACGAAGTTGTTTCTAAAGACCGCGTAAAACTGACTCATTTCCAGATACTGTTTCATTCTTTCGTCTTTTCATTCTATCGCAACCCGTTTTCGAGCTTCAGCAGCAGCAATAAGGTAAAACGGCGATTGCCATAGCCTTTTTTCTCCCTATTGTTCGTTCTTCTTTTTTCTTCTTGCCGTTATATATGTATATTATAAAAGTGCGATACCCACCTTCTAACCTCATAGAAATCTTGATAGTCTCCGCTTCTATGTTGTGACAATGTAATCATTCCATCGCACATTGTTAAATCCGAAGGACACAGCACCCGAAAAAGAACTGGTGTGTGTTTACTCCGTTACCTATTCAAAGGAAAATGGATATTCGCTATTCGGTCTTTTACGCTGCAGTTGCTTCCAAAAACCTAGGCTATTATGAATAAAAGAACCATTCCTAGAACCCATTCTATTTTTCCTGTTTGTTTTTATACTCGAAGCTTGATAAAAAGAACCTTTGAAGTGTAAAATATAAAATTAAGGTTTTTGCCAATTTAGAAATTAATTCTGCATAAGTTTTTTACCATAATTTTCGCATTCCATCAATGGAATAAAGTCATTATTTTTAGTTACTTTTTCTCTCACCTATGACGTACCATCAGGTGGCCTGTCATAGGTTTTATTACTACCATATATTCTCGAATATAATCGCCCAGCGCTTATTAATTTCGATGTTCAAAAACCCCCCTGTACTTATTTGAGACCTGCCCTTATTCAAAACCCGGCTTTTATTATTTAAGGTATTAATTTCCATTAAACATTAAAAGCCTTACATCGGACCTCACATCGGAGTGATCGGACCTCACATCGGACTCGCCAACCGATTGGGGTCAGTGGCCAAGGAGGGTGGCGCATGGATCCGCCCTGCCCCCACTACCCTTCGAAAGAAGGATTAATAATGTGGGTTACAGTTGAAACAACAACAACAAACAACTTCGACAAGCCGTAAACGTATAGTTCGGCCAACCTGCGGTGATTTGGTAGTAAAACGAACAAAGGCAAATTGGACGTAGAAAATAATAATCCTAAAAATAAAACGGAAGTCTAATTTTGTTCAACATCATTAATTTTCTCTATGGGCTATGCTATACTGTTCATTTCTTATTTTACCTTTCAAAATTCCAGATTTTAAAATAATTCAGCGAAAGGTAAATAAAAGAAATGAACTAGCATAGTGCATAGAGAAAATGTTGCTGAGAAAAATTAGCCCTATCCGTATGTTTTAGTTTTAGGATTAAAGCTACACAATATTCTCCTTTTGTTCTTTTTACCTTAATGCCTTCATCTATCACTATATACTATGAGAGTAAAGTGCCTATACACACGACAGATTTTCGTCACATTTTCGTAACATTTTTGTGTCCGCATTTTCATGTATTTTCAATGGCTAGAAAATTTGGTTTTTGGCGAGAAATTTGTGGAAATTTTATGTCAAATTTCGAGTATTTTTAAGCACTCGGAGGCACGAAATGTAGTTTTTTTTTTTGGCCAGAAGATTTTTTTTGGAAATTTAACTTAAATTTCATGTATTTTCCCTAAAAAAAGCAGACGATAAAAAATACAGCGGATCACAGGTCTTGCTGTACGCTCAAGCAAAATGTACGACGCAAAAGTTCGACAATGTTCAACAATCTACAAAAAAACATGTCTATCACGTGTGTATGCGCCCTAAATTTTCAGCAAATAAATTAGTTCCCATTCTATAGCATTACGGATTTACCATTTACGTGTTACGAGGGCTAAGCAATGATTGAATTTACGCTCACACATGTTATATGCCTACTGTATAAACCAGCCCTCAAAAACCAGTCCTACCACCTTTATAGTTTGGGGCGTGTTTCGATTTCTAACCAAGCACGTGTCGTTACAACTCATTACTAACGAGGTACTAACAAGTTATACATACACTGATGCATGGTGTAATACAGAAATATACAACTTCAATTTTCTGCAGTATTGTAATTACACGTACCTTTTTAATTTTTTTAACTCCATAATATTTTTTAAAAAAATTAGCGAAAATACAGAAGAATTAGGTAGTAGCAGGGTAGTACTCGTCGTAGGCTACGAATATTGTACATTCTTCCAATTTATTATGAGTTGTTCTACGAGTAGAATGTCACCGCTGCTGTTAATTCACTCACAAGTCAGTCAACTGTTTATTTATTACTCCGTATTTACTTTTTTATTTAAAAATTAAAATCCAATTATTATCAACAGAGCGCTGCTTCTAATATTGACATAAGTGCTTTTATGAACAGTCAGATAGGCACCTGATTAGTGTTCTCATATTATTCTGTAATATAGACTGGCATAGTAGAGGTGATATCTTTCACTCAACAATATTTGGCGAAAATTTTACTTATTAAGAATCAATATTGCCATGTGCCTGTCTAAGTGTCTTTCGATCAGAATCTATAGTTTGTTTTTATATTTATTATCAATATACTGACTTTACCTTTCTACAATGTTAATGAGGGTAATTGCCATATCTATAAGCAGGTACGAGTACGTATTGTTATCGCGATTCGCGAGAAAGATTTTGCCATTGAATATGATGACTGTACTTCGTAGATAAAGGCAGAATACTATAGGGGTCATCCATAAAGGACGTCTGGTTCTGAGAGGAAGCGGAGGGGTTTCTCAAAATCGGACAATTCCCGACAAGATCTTGTCCGGAATTGTCCGAAAACCCCCAAGGGGTAAAGCATGAACGAACGTCCTGTTCAAACTTTTCTCAATCTCAATGCTGGGTATATGATCATTTTGGGGTTTTCTGTTCAGCATTGCAAATTTTTTTTACGAAGCTTTATTAGAGTTCTCCTTCTTGAAGTGCTTGAATGTACATTATTCTGTACTAGTGTTCAGTATATATATTTTTAACAAATTCAGAAGAGTATTATAAAGCCAATTTGGTCCTTGCTTAATATAGACAATCTCAGGCAAATAAGTTTATTTATTTATTATATTTTTAACAAACTCAGATTATTATAAAGCCAATGTGGTCCTTTAACACCCGTGGAAACAAACGAATCGGTGTTACTCGAATACGATTGGATTCGGTAAATAAATCACAATTCACACTTACCGATATCGGGACGATTTTGTCGGACCGACTTCCGACATGGCATGCGCAAGTTTAAAACTTGGGGAGTTTCCTAAGTGGGCCCGATATTGGTCATGTGTGAATTGTACTTAAAGGCTAAAGCGCCCATTCGACCACGATCTAAGTCATATAACGATGTTGCGCATATACGTACAATGCAAATTAAACTTACTGGAACATTCGAAAAGAAATCATACCTGCCAGGGTGCATTCCCTATGTAATACTAACACTGTGCCTAAGGACCAAGGTTAACGACAGATGGCATCACCGTCGCGTCTACTAACATGGTATATAAAATCTCAGGTTGTATACGGTTTGAACGAAAACGCTCATTGGCTAATGCAAATATGAGTCTGTGGAGGGAAGTTTAAAAGACGGAGCGCCATAGTCCTCCACATATAGACTCATGTTGCCTGTTGCCATTAGCTAATGAGCGTTTTCGTTCAAACCGCACAACCTGAGATTTTATATACCATGTTAAGTAGACGCGACGGTGCAGCCATCTGCCCATTAACTTATCTTTTATCCATTATATCTTGTTAAGTGCGCAAAACATATAAGTATCTATCGACTCTGGCAAAAACATATAAATGAGGCTATAAATACCGGGGTATTACAGATACAGTATGGTATGAATAACGTCAACCTCACCTAAGAAGATCAGCTATACGAAGTACAAAAAGGTACTGACACAAAGTTATTAAACTTTGAATGAAAGATTATAGAACGCTAAATTGGACGCAAATTTGAAGTGTCTTATTCCGTCCCAAATTTCATTGCCGAAAAAAAATGTCTTTAAACACAAACCTATATCGCTTGTTGGAGATAGCGATAGCATTATGAATCTTAAAATTAATGGAATCCCGCGACCATGACTCTGAGAAAGTTGCTCCTCGGCTCCTCGGCTTGAAAGCCGAGGATCATGTACGCACTTCATCTTAGTCCATTTATAAAAGCTTTAGCACGGCAAAAATATATAGAAGGGCATACAATATTCAGTATATAAATACTCTGTGCACAGTCTAATCAACCCACACACATTTTATAGATTTTGCTTTGTTAACCACGTGCAAACGTTGACAGATGAGCGTGTACTTCCTTTATCAGCAGCGTTCTAGGCCGAGTGCCTTTACCTCTCTCCTAATGTTTGTGCATGTTGAATTGTTGACTATAATGTGTTCGGCTGGATACGAGGCTTTAATGCACTTGCAGTCTATTGATTACTCCGGGACAGATTGTTTTGTATTGCTGAGTATATAATCGTGATATTAATCTTATGCTTGACATTCCCAGTCCTTCGACATGCAAGCATCATTTATTTCTTCCCAACTGTCTTTATTTATCGTAACAAAGAAAAAAAAACAGATTTTTTATGCAGCATTTCGCATTTCCTTCCTTTTATATTGCCGAAAAGTTTAATGGCGAAGTTACAAAACTATGGAGCCTTTCATACTGCTCCGTATAATATAGGTTCAAACGAAAGAAAATGAGAAGTATGGTTATTCGGAAGCAAAAAATAAATGGTTAATTAAAAAAAAACGGATTGTACAAAAATAAAGTGAAAGAACTTCCCAATTTCATGAATGGGAAAAGAACCCCTAACAAAAACTTTGTGGGGGTGGGGGGTGGGGGGGACTCCTTTCTTTACTTTTCATTTGTATAAAACCAAATTATTAGTTGTTACAACAATTATGCACTGTAGTAAAACTGTATAGTAAAGTTAAAAAAATCCAAATAGTTATTGTAAAAGTATATACGGAGTATAAGAGATTCTGCATTTCGGGAATAGGTTTCATTTTCATTGTAATAAACTTAAATAATAGCAACATTTGTACGGTATATATCAACATCAAGTACGAAGTTAATACAAAATATTTTAGGAGCTTAAGGTCGTTCAGTAGCTAGAAAACGGAGAAAAATTAAAATACACAAGTTCTCGGCTAATTCTTGTCCTAAAATTA
>JAQFYH010000764.1:0-11196 GCA_034694405.1 Scolopendrellopsis subnuda
ACTCCTTGCTCAATTTTGCTCCCGGGTCATTTTTCATTATACTCTTTCAAAAGCTATATTTTATTAAGGTCAGATTTGTTGATTTGCTCATGCGCAGATTGCTCAATTTTGCTCATTTTTACTCACAATGCCCTTCAGCACACCAGTTCACAATCTTTATTCATCGAACTCGTTGAGGAGTCGAATTTCATATTTTGTATGTGTTTACTTACCAGCACATGCCCCGAGGCTCATTGTTCGCACGTTCATTGAAATTTTTTATTATGTTTGTGCGCATGCTTTCTTGCGCATGACGCATTTGCTCCCGTGCTGATACGTTATTTCCTGCTCTCAGTCAGCTATATATACACGTGCAGTTAAACTTACTCTTCTACATATTTTAAAAAAAAACCGAACATCAGCAAAAGAATCAGCAGCAGCAGTAAGTTAAAAAAATGAATAAGTTTACATCGAATTATACCAACGTGCATCTAGAAGGTGACGATGACACTCACGTGATTTTTGATCAACCACCCGCAAGCCCGGACGCTGAACCGGAAGATGACGATGAACTTTGGTCGCAAAACAGTTTTTTTGATCGACAAGAGACGAGGGAGAATTTGGATGTCATCTTTATGAAGTATGAAGCAGAGCAAAGTGATGAGACTTTACCTATTCCTGAAGGTTCTGAGGTAATTACCATTGACCTTACTGATTTGGAGAGTTTGGACTCTTTCTTTTTGGGTGCTTCGCAAAGGGAAGTTCAGAATGCGACTGCTGCAGGCGATGAAACGGACGATGACCTTGAAGAGAAAATCTGTTTGAATCACTCTACCTGCAACGGTGATCAATTCGAGTGTTCCTTCGGTTATGCGAGGGATTTAATACAGTACTCGCAGACTTCACTCATGGAATCACCCTATCCTCTACACTGCTGTTTTGACGAACGTGAACACGACACAATCAACCATTGGGTCGACAGAGACATCAACAGGTGGGACCGTTTCGTGTACAACGAGTCCATGTATGGATCAGGCGCTCTACGAGCCGACGGGTGGTGTGAAGATTGCATAGAACATTTTATAAAGAAATATAATTTCGGAGTGCAAAATGTATTCAACATGTAATTTTTTTTAATGGCTCGGTATTAAAAAGTATATAAATTGGAGCAAATTGCGTTTCTCTTTATTTATAAAAATGAATTCGAAGCTGCAACATCCGTTTAATA
Organism: Scolopendrellopsis subnuda; assembly: GCA_034694405.1. NCBI lineage: Eukaryota > Metazoa > Arthropoda > Symphyla > Scolopendrellidae > Scolopendrellopsis > Scolopendrellopsis subnuda. The sequence goes on from JAQFYH010000764.1 coordinate 1,208, forward strand.
TGTTGGTGGCTGGGCCCTCTCAGAGTGGCAAGTCGCAGTTTGTTAAAAAATTAATAGAAAATAGGAATATATTAGTAGAAAACCCGCCTGAGCGTATCTTATTTTATTACGCAGAATGGCAGCCGATGTATACTTCTCTATCCGGAAAGGTTGAATTTATCGAAGGCCTACCAACTTCGTTGCCTGATGGAAAACAAAGAACATGGATTATATTAGATGACTTAATGTCGGAATCTGAATCGAACAAGCAGATTTCCCTTTTATTTACGAGAGGAACGCATCATCGTAACTGCAGCGTGGTTTTGATAATGCAAAACTTTTTTCACAAGGGTAAAGAGATACGAACAATTTCGTTAAACGCCCACTATATTGTATTATTCAAAAATCCGCGGGACAAATCACAAATAACGTCGCTCGCGAGGCAGTTGTTCCCAAACGACGTAAAGTATTTACAGGATGCTTATTTGTCTGCTACGGAAGCGCCGCACACGTATTTATTTATTGATTTGAAACAAGCAACGGAGGAATCTATGCGCGTGCGATCAAACCTGTTTGGTGAATCGGGTCAACCGCCCATTGTATATATAAGCAAGAAATTACCAAATTAAAAACATTTTGACGTAAGATGTTGAAGAGGAAACATATCCCCATCATCAAACTGCTCGCTCGTAAAGATTTGACCCCACGCATACGCGAAGAAATTTTAAACGATCGAAACATTTTGTGTTGTGTGTGCGAGTGCGTTTTAAATACTTTACGAGGTCGTGTGACGTTAAACAATTCGCAAGAAAAGAATTTACGCAAATATAAAAAAGAATTACGTTTATTACTGGAAAAGCGTACACCTATTCAGAAGAAGAAGCGCATCATTGTTCAAAAAGGAGGAGGTTTTTTACCTTGGTTGATCGGTCCGGCTATCGCATTATTTTCGTCTCTCTTTAAAGATGGCTCGTAAGATGTTTTTACTCCCTGCAGAACAATATCAACGTATAAATGAGGATTCTGAACACGTAAAAGAAAAACTTAAATCGTTGGATCAAGAACTACACATATACGAGCGTTTACACGAGGATTCAAATCACATAAAACAAAAGGTTAAAACGTTGGATCGTGAACTACAAGAGATAATAAATAGAAAGGATTTAGATGAATCTACCAAAAGTGTGTTGTATCAACAAGTATTACAAAGATATTTAAATTACAAGAGACAGTCGCTTCTACCACTATCGCACGAAGCAGCGAAAGAAGAAGAAGAAGAAGAAGAAAAAGTTGATAAAAAAGAAGTAGAGAAAGAAGAACCAACACCACCAACTCCTCAACCTTTAAAAGAAGATTCTGTAAAGATTAGAGATTCGTCGACGAAACCACTTACCGAAAACACCATCATACATTCTTTTCCATTAAAACATCAGAACCAGGTTGCAAAGATTTTGCGCAGATTTCCGCGGGATCTCAACTGGGATAATAACGGTCGCATCATCTATAAAAATAAAGTTATTGAAAAGTCAAACATTAATATTCTTTTGAGAGGATATATCAATACCGGTGAACACGCATATGCGGCGGCTAAAGAGTCTCCTGGTTGGAAGCAGTTTAATCGCTCATTGCAAGAAGAATGGCTGAACTACACACCGTGAAGTTGTCGCAACACTATTATAACCCGACCGACTCCGGTGCTTACGGAGGAATTAAAAAACTTTATACTGCTGCTAAAAATGTACCTTATAAGGAAGTAAAGAAATGGTTAAGTTCGCAACCTACCTACACGCTTCATAAACCGGTCGTCCGTCGTTTTCCGAGAAATAGAATAATCGCTTACGACAAAGATGAAATATGGAGCGCCGACCTGGTATTCATGATGGCATTTTCGGCTGAAAACGAAGGATACAAATATATATTAACGGTTGTGGATGTGTTATCTAAATATGCTTGGGCTATCCCGTTGAAAGATAAGAGACCCGAAAATGTGATGTTGGCTTTTGAAAAAATATTCGAAAGCGGGCGAAAATGTAAACGATTACACACGGATAAGGGGATGGAATTTTTAGGATCAAAAATTCAGATTTTCTTTAAACAGCACAACATTATACATTACACGACGCAAAACGAGGATATAAAGGCGGCCAATTGCGAGCGTTTCAACCGCACGTTAAAGAATTTAATGTTTCGTTATTTCACGCACAAGGGTACGAGAAGATACGTCGACGTGTTACCGAAATTAATGGAGTCGTATAATTCTTCGTTACACCGCAGTATTAAGATGAGACCCATAGACGTTGATTCGAGGGATCGTGTCACCGAAGCCTATCAGAATTTATACCCCGAAGCTCCTCCCACCCCCAAAGCGCCGAACGATTTTAAAATAGGAGATCGCGTGCGTGTGGTGTATCACCCCGATATTTATAATCGCGGATTTTTTCCTCAGTGGACCGAAGAAATATTTACAATTAGTGGGATCAAGAAACGAAATCCGTATGACGTGTATACCTTAAAAGATTTTAATCAGGAGGAAATCGTCGGAACTTTTTATGCCCCCGAGCTACAAAAAGTGGATGACTCGGAGGGTATATATAGAGTCGACAAGGTCATAAAAACCAGAAAGCGGAAAGGACACCCTCTAGAATACTACGTTTCCTGGTTGGGATACCCGTCGTCGGCAAATTCTTGGGTGACAGAACTTACTCATGGATAAACACACGTTTATCGCCCAAATTGTTCTTATATATATCGTGTGCATCGCGTGCATAATTAATTTATCGTTGAACCATCCGTCGAGTCTGCTGTGGACCACGCTTCTGAGCTCCTGCCTAGGATATTTGCTACCGAGTCCGTACGTACCACGACACGAAGGAGATGAAGTTTCCCAAACTATTACCCAATGATTTGACTATTACGTTAATACATCAGGGTACAAATTTCACGCAATCCTTTCCGCACGGATATACGACTGCGGGAAAAACGTACGAGTGCGCATTAACGTATTTAGATACAAACGTGTTTGACGAGGCCAATAAAGTGGAATGTACGGTGCAACTTTTACTAACGAAAAAGGATGGATATGAACAGCGTATTCGCGAAGAAATGGCGTTTAGTGATAGAAATCCGGAGAAATTTGTGGCAGAGGTCAACAAGTGCATTAAAAAACTGTTAATAAGTGAAGGATACGACGTAACTTCGAGTGGAAAACCGTGTTTCGAATACATTTCGAATGCGCACCGTGTAAAGCTGGAAAATTATAAAGCTAGCGAAGATTTTCAAATATCAGTAAATCTTACCAACACTTTGGGTCGTCTTCTCGGATTCGAGCCTGTTAAAGCGTACGAAGAAGTCATGGTGGCGAAAAATCCTCCTCAGGTAGTTTCGTCATTTGTCCACACACACCTGCAGTGCGATCTAATTGCTCCAGTCGTCGTGAATGCCGAACACATCCGATTGCTTCGCATAGCTAAAGAAAATGAAGTAATTACAAATCCTCAATATTATCCGTTGGCCAAAACGTATTTTGAGAGTATTAACGTGCAATTAAAGGATGGGAACGAAGATGTGATTGCACCCAACACCAAGACGGTCGCCGTTTTACATATAAGACAGAGAAGAATGGATTAGACGTCACTGCAGCTTCAGCTTCGTGCGTGTCAACATGGATAATTTTTACATCACGTTACCCTCCAATGCTAGTATGAAATTGTACCCCCAAAATACTTTATCCAACTATAGTGTACATTTCCCCAATTCAATCTCTTTGGATTATAATTACGAGGTGGGATTATCAGAAATTCATTTTTCGCACCCGATCGACGATGTAATAAAAACGGATTCGAATGACGTGCTTTTGTACGATAGACAGAGGATAGAATTAGGCAATGCATCGTTTAAAAATAAAACCGAATTGACAAATTACGTCAATGCAATTTTAGAGTATGCCGGTACAAAAACTAAAAAGAAAACCGTTCCCACTCTCGATTCGCCTAATGTTGTTGTAACTGATTCCTTGCAAATAAAGTTGAATAAAGACATAGTTTCGCAATTCTACGTTTATTGTAGTATTATTAAACCTACGTATGTAGGTGATAGCGTTGCCCCGTTGTTGCGCATCGTAAATCCCGGGATGAATAAAACTTCCGTAATTTACGAAAACCCGCAGTACCACTCGGTAACGAGCAGTAATATTCATAATATCGAAATTGACATTCGCGATGATTTAGGAAAGTCCGTAAAGTTTAAATCGGGTCGCACTGTCTGTGTTTTACACGCACGAGCTGTATATAAGCAGTAGTTGTCTTCGTTTTACGTTAGTCTAGAAAAATGTACGGTGCTCACAACACGTGTCCTTTCGCTCAGCACTACGCCCAAGGAGGTGGTGCTTTACCATATTACGCCGGCTCGCATCAGTATGGTCAGGGAATTGGGAGTTTATTCGGGTCTATCGCCAGAGCCGCCGTACCGTTATTAAAACAGAATGGCCGCTATATAGGCAAGCAAGTCTTGTCCGCAGCCTGTGACGTGGGTGAAGATCTTCTGGATGGGCACAGTGTGAAATCGTCTTTAAGAAAACGCGTTTTTGGAGAACAACAACAAGAGGGTGGTGGAGCCGCTCGCAAGTATAAAAGGAGAAGGAAAGGCAAGTGTTGTCTCAGTAGCAAGTGTAAGGGCAAGAAGAAAGGTTGCGCGTCTAACAAGAAGAAGAAGAAGAAGAAGAAGCAGCAGAAGAAAAAGTCGAAAAAAGTTTTAAAGAAAAAATTTAAAGATATTTTTAGCAAATAATGGCCTTCTTTCACACTTTGTCGGAACAATGCACCCTAAGCCAAATGGAATTTTTTACGGTACCTCCCACTCAAACGGCTGTTAGCGAATCGGGACACATGGATTATCGCCCGGTGGCCACAATAACGGATGGATCCCCCATCGACTTTCACATTCCGTCGGTTGGTGAAGATTATATCGATTTGGCCGAAATTATGTTGTGCGTAACTGCAAAAATTGTTAAAGAAGACGATACGAACCTAAAGGCAGCCGAAAGCGTACACGTGGCACCGGCCAAATACTTTCTTCATTCATTATTTAATCAGTGCGACGTCACTTTTAATAATAAATTGGTTTCTGGCGGAATTAATTCGTACGGGTATATATCTTACCTGGAAACGTTGCTGTCTTACGACGAAGATGCTAAAAAAACCAAATTGACTGCTGGGATGTGGGTGCAAGAAGAAGACGAAACCAAAAACTTTAATAAACGTTCGGCTGCAGCTTCCGCTAGTCGGCCCATGCAACTGGTCGGACGTCTTCATTCGGATATCTGCAAACAAAATCGACTCATATTGAACGATGTCGACGTAAAGTTTCGCTTTTTAAGAAATAAAGACTCGTTTTGCATCGATACGGATGCCGATAATGTACTGGCGAATCTAAAAGTTAAAATTACCGATTGCTACTTGAAGGTTAGACGAGTCAAACCCACACCGCCCGTCTTTAATGCTCACCAGAGAACTTTGGAAAAAATGAACGCACGCTACCCGTATCGACGGGTCGTTAGCAAGATAGTTAGCGTGAACGCGGGTGCTCACGACTTGCATTGCGACAATCTTTTCATATCGGCTATACCGCTCCGTTTAATCATCGGGTTCGTCCATCACGAAGCGTACAATGGAACTTATACCAGGGGTGCCTACGATTTTGAAAATTTTGGATTAAACTATCTATCTCTAAACGTGAATGGACATCAAATTCCGAGTAAAGCGATAACACCAAACTATGCGAGCGGCGAGTTTTCGGAAGCTTATTTCTCCACCTTTATGGGAAGTGGTCTCGCCTTTAAAAATGGCGGACACGGAATTTCTATGGATGCTTTTGCGAGAAATCACTGTCTGTACATTTTTGATTTAACTCCGGACGGTGCATCGAGTGATCTTTCGCACGTCAATTTAGTTCGTCAGGGGGTAGTGCGTCTGGAAGCACGTTTCAGTCAAGCTCTCGCTCACCCCGTGAATCTAGTGTGCTACGCAGAATTTCAAAATATTTTGGAAATTACATTTTCTCGCGATATATTGATAGATTCCTAAAAATGAATACTCTGCAATTACGCGATATTTTAAAAAATCAAGACAAGTGCTCGTCACGTTTTTATAACGGGGTTTATTCCTCGGATAATCTCCCGCGGCCTACTGGAAAAAGACAATTTTTTATCGTCAACACCGATTCGAGTCGAGAAAAGGGAACTCATTGGATCGCCGTATACATTTACGAAAACAACGGACATTACTGCGCAGAAGTGTTTGACAGTTTTGGAAAAAGACCTTACGTGGCTCACATTTTAAATTATTTAAACAAGTACTGTAGAAATAATTGGATATACAATACTCACCGACTGCAGGATTTCAAAACGGCCGTTTGTGGACAATACTGCGTGTATTTCCTTACGTTACGATGTCGAGGAAACTCCATGAAGAAAATTGTCGAAATGTTAAAATCTAAACCTAATCCTGATCGTTTTGTTTATAATTATGTTCGTTTTAAATATAACGTAATTTACTAACCTATGTAAACTATTTTTAGAAATAAAAACTCATACTCTATTCATTTTGCATTCGATTCTTTTTTTATTACGGTAAAAAAAATACAATTTTTCTTTCTTTTTTCTTATTAAAAAAAATACATCGAGTTCAGATATAATGACGGGCCCACAGGGCCCGTTTGGGGGGGCCCCGGGGGTTGCGCCGCGGTTGTTTAAAAACGCGTGTTTGTTTAAAAAATAAAGATATATTTTTTACAAATGTTTATACCAAAATTGCGGAGAGATAGTCGATACATTTGAATTTCCGTTTACTGAACATTTTTAAAAACATATTTTTCTTTTTTATTACAAAGTTTTACGTGAAGATTAAAAAAATCGATAAAAATAGATGCATTAAAAAAACCACTTGGAGAAATTCTCCTTAAAACTACGTTATATAAACAGAATTGTTTTAAAACAGATTTAAAAAAATATTTTGATTACAAAAAAAATTCACTTCAAAGTGATTCTTTAAAAAACTTTCTATACGCCTTAATCGTATAATTTTTAAAAAAGAGATTTAAAAAACGTATGCTATTGCGCAACATTGCAGAAGATTGAAAAAATTACAGTGTACGTGTGTTTTTATGACCAATAGCATACGTGTTTACATTAGTTCCGCCATCGGGATCCTTTATCAACCATCTTTTGGTGTCTAAGGGTGAGAGAGCTAATTTTCTAGATTCGACAGTATACAGTTGGTGATCGAACGAACGAATGGCAGTAACGTCGACCCAATGAAATTTATTATTAAAAACGCAATCTTTATAATTTTGAAAATTTATATCTTCCTTTTGGTTGATATACGGCACTCCCTTCGCGACTTTTTTGATCCCATCCAACCCGTATCGAAATGCGTATAATTTTGGTTTTACCCCGACAAACTCCAAAATGGGAACCCCCGCCGTTTCGTCCGAGAACATACCCACCACCTTTTTATTTCCCATGAAACGGTTTCGATGCCCTTCGGGGTAATTTGATGTATCGAAATATTGGGGAATATCTTTTCTTATGTCCTCGTAAAAGTCGTCAGTGTGAATATGGTAAGTAAGGCTATCCGTATCCGTAAAAAGTAATTGTTGTTTATCTTTATATTTGGCCACCACGTAATCGTAATGAAAGGAATACATCGTAACCTTACTCACGTCTAATACTGTGGCCCCTACGTAGATTGGTTTGTCTAAACATATTCTAGATTTTTGAAGTTCGATCAAAACAAGATTTGGAGTAATAATTTTGAAGCGTTTCACCGAGGGTCGCGACAGTTCTTTCACGCACTGTTTCTGGTTGAGAACGACCTTGATATTCGTATATTTGCGCTTATCCTCAACTGTTTTTCCAAAAACGCTATTATTGAAGAACTTAAAAAGTTCCACTTCGAAATCATTCTTTGCCGACTTGCGCAACTCGGTATTCATCGCGATGTATTCACTCAGCCAATTCGACTGAGTGAATTTGATTCCTCGGTGGATTTTTTTAAGTTTCATTCCATGCTGGAGGTAAAATTTCAAGTTACGGTAATGCAAAATATATTTGCTTTTATCTCTCAAATTGGGAACGAGTTTTTGAACCGCGGGATTTTTTATATGAAGCGTCTTTATCATCTCTTGACTGACGGCCGAAAGCATGTCATTACTGACTTTCAGATGCTCGGGGGCCATACAATAATCATTATGCGAATCGTGGAGGTCGTCTGGGTACACTAATTCTACTTCGAAAAAATAACCTTCGGGGTCCTCGTCACCGTAATGATCGGGATTGGTGGAAAATTGTTTGAAATGTTCTTCAATCTGACTCGCGCTCAGCCAGGTAAAACCAGAAACGGGGAGGAAGCTGGACATACTTAGCCCATAAAGATTATTGCAATCGAGATATATGATGTAGGAATTTGGAAGAGCGGGGTTGAATTCGGCGCCTAAATATTTATTATTCGCGCGTGCGTAACGTTTTGAAATTTGGGACACACCTCCACGAATCGCATTTTCAAAGAAGAGAATCATATCCACATCCGAGAGCTTTTCCAACTGGACTTTGGTTTTACGAAGAGCGGCAGACCACGTGAAACTTGGGAGACTTATAAATTTTGCAGGATCCAGTTTGTATGTTTCCAGACAAACTGATCTGAATGACTCATATATGTCAGCCAAGAGAAATACATCGGTCCTCAAATAAATTTCTAGGTAATTAATAAATTTCTCGCACTTGAAAGTTTCCCACACCTGTTTCGCGTGATCGTACTCCTCTTTCGTAATATGGCGCCTAGACAAGGACGAATAAAACTTGTCTTTGGTGGGGAGGCCTTGGGACAATTTTTCTAGGTCGTCTATATGCTCGTAGCACATGACGCCTTTCTTCATCAAAAGAGCCTGCTTTTTGGGGTCGGGGAATTCAGTTTTTAATAATTTCATTTTGTCTGCAGGAAGATATTTTGCCAAAGTGTCTAAACTTTTCGCTAAAAATTGATAAGAGTCCAGGATGACTGCATTTTTTCCCAAATAAATTGCCGTAAACTTTTCGATCGATTTTGAAATGACCTCCACACTATCTTTAACAGAGTCATCCAGGGCCCGAATCAAGAGGTGCGAGTCATAATTTGCGCCATTATGGAAAAAAACGGGGGGTCGAAAATCTTGATTATTATAATTTAGATTACATCCTTGATGACTCGCACCCCTAAAATTTTCGGTTATTCGTCGGTGATCGTGATCGGCCACTTTGATATCGTTGGAATTAAAGGGCTGCTCGCAGATGTGGCAATGAGTCGCTTCTTCGAAATTCTTTTTTTGCTCATCTGTCATATTAATTGGGTGATGAGTGGAAACCACTTCGAGTGCAAGTTTTTTGCTCCACTTTAAAATTTTTCGTAAGCAATGTTTTGCTGGACACTCGTCCGTTTCTTTTTTTTTAATATAAGTTTTTTCATAAATTTTGTTTCCCCGGTCATCCACGATTAAAAGGCAGTATGCAAGTGGAACGTGCAAATGTTTCTTCCACATTGCACCGCCATTTTTACGCACATCGTAGATGGCCGGGAGATACGTTTCAAAATCGCAGTAAGCGACGTAAACGCTTTTCAATTGTTTGTGGATATCTGTAAATTTTGTAAATTCTCCCCTTTTTGGGAGATCTATTCTTTGGGCCACGTGCTGCTTGCATAATTCGATGTGATCGATTAATGCAGATTTCTCGGTAAACGTACCCAAACAATATTCACAAATGTGAGGGAAATTGCAGCCCGACCATCTGACAAAAGCCCTCAGATTTTTAATTGCGCAAAAATGATTTCCTTTCTCGTTCTCAACCAGTAACAGGTTGGCGTGATTCAACCTGTTGCGATCCTTGGTGATACGTATGGGGTATAAAAAATTCTCGAACATGTAAATATTCACACTCACGTCATTTTGTTTTTCAAATTTTGAAATTTGCCGTAGATCAACCG
>JAQFYH010000765.1:0-11196 GCA_034694405.1 Scolopendrellopsis subnuda
TGGAGTATAAAACGGTCTATTTTTGGTTCAAGGTAATTAATTTCGTTATAATAAAATTATTTTTAACAGTTTATTCGAAATAATTAGCATGCAATTTGGATTTTTATAGAAATAAACCTTCTCGCTTCAACGGCGGCCATTTTGTCTTCCGACTTTTGAAAGTTGGAAGGTTTTGAAGGAGACTTTTCCGATTTTAAAACTGCGCATGCGCGTCGGAAGTTTGTTGGAATTTTTAAATTGCCCATTACAGCATATCGTATGAAGATCATGAAAATCGGCCAGCATTATATTACGATGTGTTCCATGCTGTCTTTAGAAAAATGCACGCATATTCCAGGATATCCCTAAGTGACTCTCTGCCAGGTTCAAGAGATAATATTAAGTCACGTAAAACATTTCCCAGAAAGATACAGTATGAAGTGAATCAGTCTTGATCACACCTGTTTCCGACATTGAGTCACCGAGGTGAACAATCCGACGATGACCATTCCGACCAAGAGACTATTCAACATACAAGAGCTCAATGCAGCACAACACCCAAAACTTAGAAATATCTACGAAACAGCCCAGAAGGCAATAACAGGAAAACAAAAAGCAAAAGCCGAAATCATTGTGACGATACAGTCACCTAAATAGACATGTGGAAGCCTTGAAAAAAAATGTCGACCCAACAGTAACGTTTACTTATCTTCGAAAGTTATTTGAGGAAAATAATAAAATCAAAGCTGCAACTGAAGCAAAGTACCACGAAGAACAGCTGATACAATTTAATGAACGGATGGACCAAACGGAGAAGATGGCGCATAGGCACTATGCCGACAGGCGAGCCTGAGGGAGCTTATTAATATCATGAGAAAAACAAAAAGGGTGAATAAATAAAAAGAAACAAGCTCAGTTCCAGTTCATCTGACGAATAGATACAGGTTTCGACAGACTAGCATATATTTTTGTATTTTGTTTAAATACTAGACTGTGTATCAATCTCATTTGCTTCCAATAGCATTTAGGCTGTTATTTTAAAGTAATACATGTTGAGTTTCTGAACCGGAGTTGTGGAAAATGTAAAACATGTTTCTTGCAGAAAGTTTAATAAAGCAAGTTATTTCATTATTTTTGTTTTCATAGGTTAAATGTGTTTACATTATTTTATACGAGGTAGCAAATGATAAAAAACCATAAGTCATAACCATTATTTAATAACCAATTTAAGTTTTGTACGGCTTATTAAAAAAGAAATACAAGATAGATACAACAAGATAAGTGATAATTTATTATAAGACATATGAAAAAAAAATACATAAATTAAGGAGTGGGGAATTTCTCTCAGAATAAATAAATACAAGGGATAGAACGCACGCGAAGTACATTTCTCCTTATCTCCGTGCTGTAACCTGCTGTAACCTATGGAGGAACATAGATGTGCGCCGCCAAACTTTTGTATACAAACAATTAGAAAATGCAGGAACGTTGCGTTGCGATCAACTGTGACAACGAAGTTTCTAAAGGCTGCGGAACTATATTTCAGATGTAAGAGTGTATGTTATCAGAGGAATAAGTATCGAAACTGCTGATTTGTTGTAGAAATAATCACAAAAATGCCTTCCGCAGCTAAAAAGAAATTCCTTGCGGCTTTTTTTGGTGAGACTGGAAAAGTACGACGATAGTCGGTGGCTCGTGAGTGGTGGCTCGTGAGAGGTGGCTCGTGAGTGTTTTGTTCGCAGACACTTGTGTTTATAAGTATTAAATATTTCACTAGGCCACTGTTATTATTATTATTACTTTGCAAGTAAGCCAGCAATGTCATTGGTGTAAACGGTGCTTTACACCGATCTTTATGTTTGGGACGCAGTGTGTTTAAAGCTTTGCAACCGTTGTGTATTGCAACGCTCATTTTACTATTTTAATCTGATTGGTTTCCGTACGGCATTACGCCATCGCGGGTTGCCCGTGGCCTTTTCTCTGAAAAGCCACACATTCATGTAGTGGATCTCAACGTGATCGGATTGAGACGGGAGCGGTTCAATACCGCGTATCTGATTAGAACTGTAACGGAATCAAACCATGTTTTCCATGAAATAGGAACTAAGTAAAATGACGATAAAATACGTATCATGTAAAGAACAATTGTAACTGGATATCGTCTTAATAAATGGAACTAAAAAGCAAGTATGTCTTGATGTTTATTTAACCGAATATATGTGAGTATTAGATATTCGTCGTAATTATGTCCGATCACAATTCTTGAATGCTGTATCAGAGTATTGATACAGAACATTCAACTTGGCGCAGTCAATGGAAATACCTGCAATGATTCAAATTAGCGCAGTCAATGGAAATATCTGAATAGTAAATGCTTATTCTACGAAAATATCTGAATCTGAATGTAATGTATCTGAATATAAGAAGAAATTATCTGAATGCCCCACTCGACGGAAATTTTCGCAAAGTATCCGAATTTAAGAAGAATTATCAGATTATATTCGAAAGTACCAGAAAATAGCAAATTACGAAAGGTTTTCTTATGTGTCAGAATCAAATACGTTAATGAAATATCGAGAATCGAGTATCGGAACGCATAGTACGAAAATTAATGATTATGTAACATGAATGGAAAAGACATACGAAAATATGTGTCTAATGCAAGGGGAAGATATGGGTCATCTGATAATTAAAGGTTAGGATTATACTTTAATTCTACCTTAAGAAGTATTAATATCGGAATTTTAATGATAGCATAAATAATGCAACCGCAGTAATATCGGAATCGTATCAATTGAATGAAAATGTTATTATGATGCATCGCGATGTATGAATTGTATTTATGAAAAATTTTTGGTATAATTTCCTTTTCCGACGGAATGAAAAGAGAAATGATGAAATTGAATAGAATTAGAATTTACTGTTTCAATGGAAAGAAATGAGTTATAATGTTAATGAAATGAAATAAGTTTAATTACCCTATGAATGAAAAGTTAAATAAGTATTTGCCCAGTATGTAGCAGAATCGTATTTATTTGAAAACATAAAAGATGGTAACAGAATCGTATTTATTTGAAACGAAAATCATTATGGAATGATATGTATTTATTAGTATTTGGGTAAAATTATGATTGAATATGAACGACGAAAGTAACGGATTCGTGCCTGCAAGTTTGCTGAAAAATGAGAAAATGGGAAATTGTAATGATGTAATGAATGCTTGGTAATCGCTCCAAGCGGTGCTCCGGATGTATGAGCGCCCGCACTCGGAAAGAGAGGCACGTGGTGGCTGAAAAAAATTTACGAACGGGTGAATTCTCGAAACGAACTCCTGTATTTAAAATTGAAAGTTTGCAATTGAAAGTTTGCTATTATCAGAAGAGATTTCGATGTTTAAAAATTAAATAATTTATTTGAAGTAAGCAGAATAGTATCGTATCTGAGTTGAGAGGAGCGAATTATTTTATTTAAAACGCCCCGAGTTTCTTAGCGAGCTGAACTAATAGAAGAAAAAGTAGACGGAGTGCAGAATGGCGGAAAAGTTCGATGTTTCCCACGAGTATTTAAACGATATTTTGGACGTGAAAACCGGTGAGTCCGATGATTCCATTTACGAGGAGGCCCTCTCCGATATTTTTCCGAATGATATTCCACTTGGGGACGAGTTGACTGGTTTCGACGTCGTATCTGATTCGATCGGCAACGTCGCGTTGTTCAACGACCCTTTGGAAGATACCGAAGAAAAAGTGGATATCAGAGACCCCAATCTCAGGAACATTTATGTCAACGTATCTGAGGGGATACGCGTTGCGTCATTTCTACCTCAGCTCCATGTTTACGAAGTATCCAAGGTTCTGGCCGACTGTCTCGCAGAACCCACGTCCCGCGAATCATTTGAAGAAAACGTATCTGACTCGTCACGTACAGCATTTGAAGAAAATTCTTTTCATATGGAAGTTGTAGTGAATACAACTGATTCGCAAGATTTGGTGGGGATGGAAATGCCCACACAATCGAAAGAAACTGTTGAGCGTTCGAAAGGAAATGTATCAGATTTGCAAGTTTCGCCTGCAGAAATGAAGAAGCCGAATCGTTCGAAAGAAAACGTATCTGATTCGCAAGTGTCGTCTGTAGAAATGGAGGAGCCGAAACGTTCGAAAGTAGATGTCTCTGATTTGCAAGCATCAGGTTTCGGGGATTCGGGGGCTGCTTCCGGCCGGCTGAAATCTGTTATCTTTGACACTCATCAGTTCGGGCGTAGCGACGCAGAGGGGACTCGTGGAGAGGCTCCCGGCCGCAAAGGAGAATCATCTAGATCGTCGTCACAAAATCCTTCTTCCAAAAGAGCCAAGTCTTCCGAGGCCTACGGGGAAGTCGAATGGTTTAGGGACCCGCCCTACGGAGAAGAAGATTCCGATCTTTATGACCCGTCGAGCACGTCGTATTGGTCCAGTTGCCAGGGGAGGCCGCCCGCGAGCGCCGAACGACGAGGTGACGGACGTGACCGGGATCGCCAGGGCGTTAGACGGGAGGATCGCGACCCCGATCAACGGGAACATCGTCGTGGAGATGCGAGGTCATTTCCCCCGAAGTTGGATTACGGTGACAACGAGGATTTGATTTGCGTATCCAGGTTTCCAAGAAGAATCATGACTCCCGCGTCTGTCACTCAGGTATCTAACGCCCATCGTAATTACAATGATGTCATGCGTAAGGAGATTATGTCGCACCTCGATTACATTGACGAGATGGAACCCTGCAATAGGTGCGCCAGGCAGCACCTTTCCAATACCAGATGTCCGGTGTTTATTAAAGGCGAGTGCCTTTATTGTCGTAATAATCTTCACGAGCCGGTCGTTTGCCTACGACGCCTTTCAGACGAAAAGTTTCTTACGAGCGGCAATATTCGCCCTGATGTCATTCACGATAGCGCGAGATTAATCTCGTATTATTCTGCGGAATTGCATCTCAGTGACTTTCTGTTGCGTCGTAGCGTTTATTCGATGAAATAGTGAGACTGGATCGAAGAATTATCTGAATTGATAACTTTTGCGTCGGAAGCGTTTATTTGACAAAAGAGTGAAACTGGATCGAAGAAGTATCTGAGTCGGTGACTTTAATAAGTGTGTGTTTATGTTAAAAATCATTATTTTGGTAAGAACAGTTTACTTTATTTATTTTGCTAACGTAAGCGAAAAATTTTTTTTTGGGAGTTTTAGCGAAAATCGTTTTTGTTGGGAGTTTTAGCGAAAATCGTTTTTGTTGGGAGTTTTAGCAGAAAGTTTTTTGTATTTCAAATTTTTTTTTTTCTCGATTGGATTGTATATTATTTTTTGCCGTGATTATCTGCTTGAGTGTTTGTCTGTTGATACAATTTTCGTACAATTTTTTTTTTTTAGCGTATCAAAAATTTTTTTTTATTGTGATTTTATGATTGATTTTGCAGATTTTCATGTAAAATTCATTTATTTTGTTTTTTGTGTAAGACCCTAGTCTTATCACAGGAGGGGATAATGGTGTAAACGGTGCTTTACACCGATCTTTATGTTTGGGACCTAGTGTGTTTTAAGCTTTGCAACCGTTGTGTATTGCAACGCTCATTTTACTATTTTAATCTGATTGGTTACCGTACGGCATTACGCCATCGCTGGTTGCCCGTGGCCTTCTCTCGGTAGAGCCACACACATTCATGCAGGGGATCTCAACGTGATCGGATCGAGAAGGGAGCGGTTCAATACCGCGTATCCGATTAGCAATGTAACGGAATCCAACTATGTCGTATATGAAAAAGGTACCGAGTTAAAAGACGATGAAACATGTTTATATGTAAAGAACCTTGTAACCGAATGTCATCGTAATAAATGGAATTTAAAGGAAATACGTTTTGGCGTTTATTTGACTGAATAGTTATGTAAGTATTTGATAATGTTCTTAATTGTATCCGATCACCATTCTTGAATGCTGTATCAGAGCGTTGATACAGAACAGTACCGAATACAGTGAAATTTTTCGGTGAATTAATTACGCGTGGGCGCCCCAGGGCAACCCACGAAAAATGAAGCCCCCAACGATTCACTATCAAATCTGTGCATAAATTATTAAATTCAAAGTAAGGGAGAGTCTCCTGGCGACCTCTGTAGCTCACGTGGGGTATCTTTTCAAATGCTTAAAAAATTATATTTGTTGAGTTTTGCAACCTGTCATTTTACAAGCGAAATTTTTGGACGCTAGCTATTAATTTTTGCTAAACTTTTATTTTGTTCCAGGTGCCAGAATGGGAGAGACCCGATTTCGACCTTCCAAATTTCATCAAGAAAAGCATCGTTACCTACTTACAAACAGTATCGGATAAAATGGAAAATCTTCTTAAATTTTTTGGAACCCTGGGGTTGGACCTCGGCAAAGGACGTCACGACGATCCGAACTGGGACCTTGTGGAAGTGATTAAGTTCCTGTTGAGCCGATATGAACGCCACTGACTATGAGGGCCGCACCGCACTGTTCTACGCTTGTACTGGGAATGTGAACCATGTCGAGTTTTTGTTGGACACGAACATCGATTTCACCATCAAACTGCCAGATGTTCTGGCCAACACCGCATCAGGCAGTCCCGATCTGACGAAACTGCTGGTTCGCAGATGCGTGAATGCCCAAAGCGAATCCCAGTCCGGCAAAGTCGTTCTGTCATTAGTGAGCCGTTTTATTCGGAGCGACGGATCTAACGACAGTTTTAGAGTTATTGACGTCATAATGGAAACGATAGAATACAGCCATTTCATCCAAATCAGGGTCAACGAACTAACTGGATGCGTTGCGATGATCTGGTCCGAGTTTCCCTCCGCCTGGAAATACTGGAGAAAAGCGGTCGAATTTAGGGTGGCCCATGACGTCACAGACCCGGGATTCCCCGACCTCCAAACGCTTGACCAGCTCGCCAACGAAAACAACCGGACGAAGATGAATTTTCTGTTTTTCTCCGTACTCGGACGATCCATTCCGCATCTCACTCAACCGAACGCGCACGCCCTCCTGCGCGTCGGTTTCCACTTTCTTCTGTTTCATTGGTCAAGATTTAAAGCTTCTTTTAAACACGAAGATCTTCTACCCGCTGCAGAGACGATGCTGAGGATCTGGGAATCACTTCACCCGCACGACCGGAATGACCCCCTGTATTGTTTGATAGCTCCGTGCCACATGCTTTTAACCACCGCCAAAGGGGACGAAAGAAAAATGGCGGCAACGAAAAAGTTCTTTTCGGAATTAGCTCGGAAAACTATGCTGGATTGTGAGCAACGGACTCTCCTCCATTATTCGGCGTACGAAACGGGGTACGTCAGAATTAACAAGAAGTGGAAGATTTAGAATGATCAAGTCGTTTCTGCGGTGCGGGTTCGACGGGAGCGCTAAAGACCAGTACGGACTGACGGCCTATCAGTGTTACGTGAAATATGTGGGTGGTTCGGAGTTTTCGCAACGGACCCTGGACCTTTTCGTCAAAAATGCCGGGGCTCATGTCGACGAGAAACTTTGTGGAACCGACAACGTGCGAATCCACGAGTATTTGAAGTCCAAAAACGTGCATTTGGAGGACGAGATGAAGTACGTGAGTCTGAAATGCCTGGCCGCCAGAGTGATCGCGGATTATAACGTGGAGCACGAGAGCGTGAAGCACGTTCCAGTTCTGTGTAAATTTATTGAACTCCATAAATAAGTTGCTTCGTTCAAAATAAAGTTTATTCTGCAAAAGTGTTATTTTATTTTATTTTATTTTTTTTTTACCAAATACTAGTTTTCCTTTTTCGCACAGATAAGTGCTTGGTAAGAGGAAAACTTTATTGATGTGTTAAATGCTACCTACAGCATTTTTGGCGCTACTAGAGGTAGAAAATACGTAGTTTCTTGTATCAGGGGTAGATATAGGGAGTAATTATGATAAACCTAACCCTGGAACCGCTCTAGATTCGCCAAAAATTGGGTTGGAAACTAATAGGAACATTTTTCAGTGCACATCGAAAGCGCCCGTCTTCAACTGTGGAATTTTTCAGGCGTTAAAACGGTAGAGCTTACGGTCAACAGTTGACGGTGTGCAGTGAAAAATGTTCCTAGTTTACAATCCCATTGCAGCCGCATTTGCCCGCGACGGGTTAGAGCAAATTTTTATGGGAAATTAAGTATTAAATGCATTGGTTGCTACTGAAGAAAAAAAAATGGAAAAATCTACGTGGAGGGAATTGTGTTTTAGTATCACCTGATTCACACGCTAGACGTCGCCAACAAATATGGCGACGAAGAACGAAACGACAATAAATATTTTGCAAATTATTCGACGATTTTACGATATTATAAACCAACTTATAATTTGCAGTTTGATATTATTTTATTAATTATTATATTTTTTTTATAGATTATCACGTATAGTCTATTTTATATTTTATTCTTACTTTTTCTCGGATTAAAATCTCCATGAGCTATTATTTGATATTTTAATATTCTAGATATTAGTTTATTAACACAGTTTTAAATATCATAGTATTAATATTATGCAGGGTTCGGAACACGTTCTTCTTGGTTTTGTGCTGGATTTTTTTTACTATCGATATTACATTTTTTATCGATAATAAATTCTTACATCAGTTAATGTCCGTCGAACTTATGAACTCGTTTTCTTTTCTTTTCGTTCATTCAACTTGCGGTCGTGCAACCATCGAGTGTAATTTTCAAATAATCTCATAGCATATTGTGTAATGTGAGATAACAATATCCAAATGTCTGTTTGATCGACCCTACTGCGTAGGTTTACCGTTACGCCGTGGGGCTGGATAACCGAGACTGTTTGATCGATGATTTTTTTTTGTTCGTTCTTGGTTTACTTTTTTGAATAAAGAATGGATTTTTTTTATAGAGAAAAATATTTCCGTAAAATTTGGATAATTTTTCACAAGTCTTTGGACTTCTCATCACGCTTTATGGAATCTCCAATAATGATAATAATTAAAAACGTGCAGCTCAAGCTATTTTTTTTAGGAAACCCTGCATATAAAATACGTTGTTTTCTCACTATAATATTAGTTTGTAAAATTCAAGTTTATGGAGTATTACAAAGGAGATCATTTATTTAAGGGTATTTATAACAACAGTAAAATACTGATACGTCCGGAAGAAAAATTAGTCTACGGTTTTCTTCTTCTTTTTTCCTGTAATAACAACAAAATAGCTTACGGTATTTGTGGAGGAGTTCGAGAAGAGGGATTGTGGGAGAGGGAATGGGGTTTTGTTTATCTATTTAGTGTGTAATTGACTAAGCACTACGTCTATACATACTGCATCTCTAATGAGGTATGATGTCCGAAATGTAATCAGCATAGAGTTTTATCCATCAACGATCTAAACTTTTCTGAAAGTTGTACATCGGACATCGTTGTCTGAATGACGTTGTCGGTTCATCGGTGAGTTCATCGATGAATAAAAGAATGTGTTCTCTAATAGGTATCGCTGAAATCGCGACAGGGGTAAAACAATTGAATAAAAAAAATCGCGGCCAAATTAAACTCATCGCTGACGAGATCAGTTTACGTGAAAATTCTTGAAAGACAACCAGTCACGTGCGTTTTCGTTATTGTCGAACTCGCACTCCATCCAATCCGTCAAATATCTGTACACAAGCGCAAGGAGGCGCCATCAGTATACTGTGGATTTTTAAAATCCAAGTTGCTAACCCCTTCGTATTCCCTTATTTTTATTTTCGCGATATAAATCGTGCTTTAATTCTTGTAGTCATGAACGTGGCTTCGAAATATTAAGTAAATAAAAGATAGATCTGCACTGATATTGTTGTTTAGTCCGTAATGGTGCTAAGAAATTCGTGTAAATCGATTAATCGGTTATATTAATACCAATAATCGATTTTACGGTCTAAATATTGAAAACTATCTTTGCTGCGAATTTTCACAACCTCGATGAGATTTTTTTTTTGTACGTTTAGGGTACTTGGGGAGTTGGGGGGGGGGTGACTATAAGTCTATATTCAGGTGAGCCAAGAATCTCTTCGTCCTCCGAGTGCTGAACTGGACGAGCAGTGAGCAAATAGTCGCCTGTTGATTGGCTGCGTTGTCAAGTTGTATAGAATGACTCCCATTATTAGTTCCAGAAATCTGAAATAAATTGAGCACATTTTTATAAACTGAGTCCTACGGATTACTGGGTTTTTATGTGTAGTCGACTAGTCGTCCCCTTGTTTTCCTTGCGTTGCTGTCTAAATCCGTCTCTCCCTTTCTTGGTAAAACAATTCACTGTATCGTTCTTGAGTATTGTATAGTATATTGTTTTGCCAGGAAGGGGGAGATCGGATTTCGTCCACACCACAACAAACTACCAGGAGACGTAAATATCCGAACCTGCACGTAGTTTGAAAAATGAGCCACGGCCACGGAGAGGGATACTGCGATCCGGCCGCGATCCCGTACGGTCCGTATATCCTAAAGGCTTCTAGAACGCAAAGCAGGAGTCCCGTTGCAGCCGCCACGTACGTGGAATGCAGAGCCCGTTGGATGTGCGATTTCTGACTTCCTCTCGGTTTAGAGAAATCGGGAAACTGCCGTCTTTCGTCCAGATCGAAATCGTCCGTCACCTGGTTGAGGTAGGCGATGTGATTCAGGATCGAAGAGAAGGTCAGATCTCGCTTCTGATTGGACCCGCAGATATTCGTGCGGATATTCTTCATTTCTATCATCTCTATTCCGCGCGAAGGTGGTTCCGATTTTCCGAAGCTGCCGCGCGACGTCCGACGCGGCGACGATCGGAGCATGGACATCTGTTCGAATTCGGCGTCTTGTTTCGGCGTAGTTGCCGCTCTGACGTCAGTGCTTACGACGTAAACGCCGTCCGTCTTTACTGGTTCTGAAATGATAAAAAAATTGTATGCAGCGTCTCGAGAAGCCAAATTTTGCTAGGTTCGAAAAAAAGTGCGCTTTCACCAGATTTCGTCTACAGACAAAATCTTTAAAATCGATAATCAGAATCGATGTTTGCTATCGATACAGCTGCGCTTCCGTTGTCAACTGTTAAAAATATATCGATATTGTAATTTCGATTATACTGATTTAATCGATAGATGTGTTGTATAGGGACAGGCATTAGGCCCATTTAAAGGGTAATTTTAAGTTGTTTTCATGTTATTTTTAATCCCTAGCCCACCTAATATTAACTAGAAAACATTTT
>JAQFYH010000766.1:0-11196 GCA_034694405.1 Scolopendrellopsis subnuda
GTTTGTTTTTTTTCCTCACGAAGTAAATGACTTACGGTAATTCATCAATATTCCTATTGGAACTCCTTTGTTAATGTTTTTCTCAGCTGATGTGTTCTGTATGGCCGCTGACGAAAACCCGATAAAGGTGTGTTAGAAAACATACCAAAAACACTACAGGGAAGGCTGCGATTTTGGACAATTCAGTGACGACGTTTTGACGTCATTGTGGTCGTGGATCCCACGAACCACGCACTCGTAGTGTAGGAGATCGTGGGTCGTGGGAAATGTCGTCACTAAAATGTCCAAAATCGTACTCATGTACCGATATGTGAGGTTAGTTGAAAAAGATCGTACGATGTGGTATACAACTCATCGTGATTGCTTGCAATACACAATTTTTTTTACTAATTTTGTTCATTTAAAATATAATATAAATGAAAATGTGTCGATTGGTCAAATGGATCAATATGGGTGTTAAGTTTTGATCTAAGGAGATTTTATGAAAGTGATTGGTTATCTTGAGAATCAGCAATTTATCAAATTATTTTATTTTATTCAAAATGAAGTTTACATTCTTTTTTATTGTACGTTATGCTGATCAATGAATGATCGATCACAACAAAACATACTGCTAATAAAAAGTTTGAAGTTATTAAATTGCAACAGTAAATGAAAGAATATTCGAGATGAATGCTTCGTCGAATGTTTCCCCGAGAGTTGTTGGAATTGAAGAAGAAATAATTTTGGGTTTTCTTCATTTATCTGGAATTCTAGATCGTCAGCACTTAATCAGGAAGCAAAAACTTACGAATCGAAAACGATGGATGTGGATTTGGTTGATTTTCGCGACCGGTCTTCACTTCTTGTTGCTAGCAGGGCAAATGTGTTACCTCATTTTTCAAGAAAAGTTTATCAGCGAGGGGATTATGCACTTCGGATTCTTCCTGAATACCATTTACGGAATATTGCTGATAAGATTCTTCCACAGAAAGTACGAAGACATCTGCAAACTGGCCAGAGAGATCATACTCGTTCGCAAGTACTTCGACGTTTCGAGAAGGAATCCGGCCAGGATCAGGATTTATCTTCTCCTGGGGATAACGAGTTTGTTGCTAAACTGTTCGTACACCTTCTACATGTGTTACACCTATTTGATCAATCGTCCGATTGAGGATCTCAGTAAAACGAGGTTCAAAATCATCAGTCCAGGAATTACGAATTTCGTTTGGTATTTTGCCATCAGTCTGTTCAAGATCTGGACAACCGGCTCCCAGGTTTTTTCGACCGTGCTGTTCACTTGGTTGTCGCTAATGTTGACCGTTTGTTACGAGTCCGTCTCTTCAGAAAATTCCAAGAGACGTCATTTCCATAGAATTCAGACACTCGCCAGTAATTTCCAATCTACATTTTCCTTCTTTATTTTGTTAACACTGTCAGCTAATGTTTACTTTATCTGTTTCGTTACGATGCGAGTAAAAATATACGGAATCCTCTCGATTTTGATTATTTCTACGCACGCCTACGTCTTGTTTCCTTTACATTGGGAATCTGCGAGGCTTCGAAATTCTGTAAGTAAAAGCATACCGCGTAATATTATTTGTCACACTGTTTTAATGGGATAATTTTTATTGGAGTTGTACTGTCAAAAGTATGCGAAAAAGTGTTATGCAACAGAAGCGATTGCACGATGTGGGGACTGGAGTATTACAGACGTCTTGCATAGAAAAAGTCTGACAAGAGTGAGAGTGCATGTTGAAAAAGTTCGTACGATGAAGATTGTTTAACAACTTATCGTTGTAATGCAAGACACAATTTTTACTAATTTTATTCGCAAACAAGATTATATGCGTTGAAAAGATAAATGCAAATGTAAAACGATTGGGTGATGTTGATTGGTCAAATGGAATAATATGGGTGTTAACCAACCATTATATATTCTCTTTAGACCAAAACTTAACACCCATATTGTTCCATTTGACCAATCAACATCACCTAATCGATCTTGAGAGTCAGCAATTTATATTTTTTTTATTCAAAATGAAGTTTACATTCTTTTTTATTGCGCTTTATGTTGATCAATGAATGATCGATCTTGGCCTTTCGAGTTCACAACACACTGCCAATAAAAAGTTTGAATAGTTATTACATTTTTGTGTTAGCTGATTGAAGAATGTTTTTAAATTCTTGTAGCAGTAAATGGATGAAATAATTCGAGATGGATGTTTCGTCGAATGTTTCCCCGAGAGTTGTTGGAATTGAAGAAGAAATAATTTTACGTCTTCTTCATTTCTCTGGAATTCTGGATCGTCAGCATTTAATAAGGAAGCGAGAATTTACGAATCGAAGACGATGGATGTGGATTTGGTTGATCTTCGCGACCGGTCTTCACTTCTTGTTGCAAGCAGGGCAAATGTGTTACATTATTTTCCTAGGAAAGTTTAGCAGCGACGGAATTACACACTTCGGATACTTCCTGAATACTATTTACGGAATCTTGCTGATAAGATTTTTCTACAGAAATTACGAAAACATTTGTAAACTGACCAGAGAGATTTTAATCTTTCGCAAGTTCTTTGATGCTTCGAGAAGGAATCAAGTCAGAATCAGGTTTTATCTTCTCCTGGGGATAACGAGTTTGTTGCTAAACTGTTCGTACACCTTCTACTTGTGTTTCCATTACCTGATCAATCGTCCGATTGAGGATCTCAGTAAAACGAGGTTCAAAATCTTCACTCCAGGATTTACGAATTTCGTTTGGTATTTTTCCATCGTTCTGTTCAAGATCTGGACAACCGGCTCCCAGGTGTTTTCGACCGTGCTCTTCACTTGGTTGTCGCAAATGTTGATCTCTTGTTACCAGTCCGTCTCTTCAAAAAATTCCAAGCGAGGTCATTTCCATAGAATTCAGACACTCGCCAGTAATTTCCAAGTTACGTTTTCCTTCTTTATTTTGTTAACAGTGTCGGTTAACGTTTACTTTATCTGTTTGGTTACGATACGAGTAAAAATATACGGAATCCTCTCGGTTTTGAATATTTCTACTCACGCCTACGTCTTGTTTCCTTTACATTGGGAATCTGCGAGGCTTCGAAATTCGGTAAGTAAAAGCGTAATATTATTTGTCACACTGTTTTAATGGGTTAAATTTTATTGGAGTGGTTCTGTCAAAAGTATGCGAAAAAGTGTTATGCAACGGAAGTGATTTCAAGATGTGTGGAGTACTACAAACGTCTCTCCGTATAGAAAAAGTCTGGCAAGTGAGAGTGCATGTTGAAGAACTTCGTACGATGGAGACTGTTGTCATGCAAGACCCAATTTTTACTAATTTTATTCGCAAACAAGATTATATTTGCGTTGAAAACATACATGGGAACGTAAAACGATTAGGTGACGTTGATTGGTCAAATGGATCAATAGGGGTCTTAAGTTTTGGTCTAAAGAGATTTTATAATGGTTGGTTATCTTGAGAGTCAGCAATTTATCAAATTATTTTTTTATTCAAAACGAAGTTTACATTCGTTTTTATTGTGGTTTATGTTGATCAATGAATGATCGATCTTGGCCTTTCGAGTTCACAACTACACACTGCTAATAAAAAGTTTGAAGTTATTTCGTGTTAGCTGATTAAAGAATGTTTTTGTAACAGTAATTGAAATATTTCGAGATGGATGTATCGTCGAATGTTTCCCCTAGAGTTGTTGGAATTGAAGAAGAAATCATTTTACGTCTTCTTCATTTCTCTGGAATTCTGGATCGTCAGCATTTAATCAGGAAGCCAGCATTTCCGAATCGAAGACGATGGATGTGGATTTGGTTAATCTTCGCGACCGGTCTTCACTTCTTGTTGCTTGCAGGGCAAATGGGTTACGTCATTTATCAAGGAAAATTTAGCAGCGATGGAGTTACACACTTTGGATACTTCCTGAATACCATTTACGGGATCATGCTAATGAAATGTTTCCACAGAAATTACAAAGACATTTGTAAACTGACTAGAGAGATTTTACTCATCCGTAACTCCTTCGACGATTCGAGAAGGAATCAAGCCGGAATCAGGTTTTATCTTCTTTTGGGGATAATGTGTTGGTTACTAAACTGTTCGTACACCTTCAACTTGTGTTACCGCTATTTGATCAATCGTCCAATTGAGGATCTTAGTGAAACGAGATTCAAAATCAGCAGTCCAGGATTTACAAATTTTATTTGGTATTTTTCCATCATTATTTACAAGATCTGGACCATCGGCTCCCAGGTGTTTTCGACCGTGCTATTCACTTGGGTGTCGCTAATGTTGATCGTTTGTTTCGACTCTGTCTCTTCAGAAAATTCCAAGAGACGCCATTTCAGTAGAATTCAGACTCTCGCCAGTAGCTTCCAAGCTACATTTTCTTCCTTTCTTTTGCTGACAGCGTCTGCTAACATGTTTTTCATCTGTTTCGTTACGATGCGAGCAAAAATGTATGGAATCCTCTCCATTTTGATTATTTCTCCTCATGCCTATATTTTGTTTCCTTTACATTGGGAATCTGCGAGGCTTCGAAATTCGGTAAGTGAAATAATTTTTCACCCTGTTTTAATGGTATGATTTTTATTGGAGCAGAACTGTTAAAAGTATGCGAAAAAGTATCAGGCAACAGAAGTTAGTGATTGCTATGTGGTGGAGTAACTTACTTGTGGGGAGTAAATTACGTCTGATCAAGACAACGCCAAAGGACAGTAGCGAGTTTTATCAACTGCTACGTAACGTTAAACTAACATAAACGGAATAAATTACACGTTCTGAGCATGCGCACGTTTAATTTTTCAGTGAAAATCAAATTTTCGCAAGCTCAGAACGTGTCAGAACGTTACGTTTGCGTTACATCGCAGTTGCTAAAACCTTCTAGTGATGTTGCAACTACGACGTAACGTTAACGTATACAAACGAAAAGTGTGACAGGTTTAACAACTGCGACGTAAAGTTAACGTAACGTAAACGAAACGTATTACACATTCTGAGCATGCGCACATTGGATTTTGCTATGAAAAATCGAACGTGTGCTTGCTCATAATGCGCCATATTATGTTACGTTTACGTAAGTTTAGTGTTAACATCGTAATTCCTAAAACTCGCTAACAACTTATCTCTAATCCTGTTCGTAAACAAAACTGTATAAAAAGCTGAAGTTAATCAATAAATTTATTTGTCAAATAAATGTGGGTATTTAGCCAATATGAGATTTAATAACAGATAAAGACCATTTTCAGAGTCAGTCAATTACCAAATTATGTTTCTATTCTTAAAACCTAATACATTTTTGTTTATGGATATCGTTTAAGCTTGGATTGTCTTGATGACAGCTTGATGGGAGCAGCACTGCTGCTAAGTGCTAACAAAAGTTTCTTCTTACTACAAGAATTAGCACGAAATTAAAATTGTTTCCAATAATTGGAGATGGATGGTTCTTCGAGCGTTTCCCAAGTAGTTGACGGAATTGAAGAAAAAACGATTTTGCGTCTTCTTCATTTCTACGGAATTCTGGATCACCGTTTTGTAGAGAGAGGAGAGTTTACAAATTGGAGACGTTGTATGTCGATTATGTTGATTTTCAGTAACGGTCTTCACTTCTTTTTGCTTGCAACTCAAATGTGTTACGTCATATTTCTGGACAAGTTTAACACTCACGCAATTACGTACATCGGTTTCACCCTTAATTCCGTTTATGGCATCTTGCTGATCATCTTTTTCCACAGAAATTTCAAGGACATTTGCAAACTGCATAGAGACATATTAGTCGTTTGCAGCTTCTTCACTGTTTCGAGACGAAATAAAACGAGAATCAGGATTTATCTCATCCTGGCGTTAACTTGCATGGTTATAAACATTACAAATTTGTTCCGTATGTGTTACAGTTACTTAGCCAATCATCCTATTGAGGATTATAGTAAAACAAGATTCAAAATCGTCTATCCAGGGTTTACAAATTTCGTTTGGCATTTTTCTCTTATTCTGTACAAATTCTGGCCAATCAACTACCAGTTGTGTTCGACTATTCTATTCACTTGGTTTTCGCAACTGTTGATCTTTTGTTATGATTCCGTCGCTTCGGAAAATTCCAACAGACGTCATTTAGTTAGAATTGAGAAACTCGCCAGTAGATTCCAATCTGCTTTCTCTTCCTTCCTTTTCCTGACTGCGTCTGCTAATGTATTTTTCATCTGTCTTGTTACGATACGAGTTAAACTATATGGATTCATGATGAATTTGATAATTGCCACCCCCGTCTGTGTAACATTCCCATTATGTTGGGAATCTACGAGGCTTCGAAATGCGGTAAGTGAAAACGAAATCCTTGTCATTTTGTTTTAGTAATTTACGACAATGAAATTTTTCACTTAATAAAACGTAAAACATTAGTTAAAAATGTTCGTTAAAAATATTGAAACGGTAATATTTTATTTTCTCAGCGTTTCTTAGTTCAATCTGCTCGTGACTTCAAGGACCTGGTTCAGAGTGTTTAAAATGATACAGATGAGAAGCATGTGGGTTTTTAAGATAGTTAATGCACAATTTAGATTTACCGACATCGGCGGTCGGTCCGACGGCCGATGACGACTTCCGACACGCATGCATATTTTGATTTCAAAATCGGTGAGCAATTTACACCATACCGACTCGATCCGATTTTGACACTGAATAAATATGATAAATATCCTTCACAGTTATTTATTTGCATTATATAAATATTTAATACGTTTACTAAATTTTTAAAAAAAAGTTATAATTATTTTTTTTTTTCATAAAAGTTTTTAAGTTAAGGATTATGTACTGTTGCGGATCGATACGGAGAGGAATTAGCTGTGAAGCGTCCCGTTTCAAAAAGGAAAACGTGCGCGTTCGTGAAATGATGCTGGAGTATAAAAAACTGTCTATTTTTGGTTCAAGGTAATTAATTTCGTTATAGTAAAATTATTTTTAACAGTTTATTCGGAATAATTAGAATACAGTTGGATTTTTATCGAGATAAACCTTTCTCGCTTCAACGCCCGCCATTTTGTCTTCCGACTCTTGAAAGTTGGAAGGTTTCGTCGTAGACTTGTCCGATTTTTAGATTGCGCATGCGCGTCGTAAGTCGTAAGTCGGATCGACTGCCGATATCGGTAAATATAAATTGTACTTAACACTACTCTGTGTGTAAGACAGAATTGATTTTTATCCCGTTCTATAAAACAGAAACTAAAAAACGCTGCGTAAAACCAGACGCGCATGACAAAATAAGTCGCCTGGTCAAAACCAGAAGGGCGTAACGTGGTTTATTTTAGATTTCATTATGACTTAACACCAGTAAAACGCTTTAAATAATCGATATTTTCGATAGTTATCGATACTTTACAGTGTAATGTTTCAATTTATACAGGGTATAAAGAGAAACTCTCATGTGTTGATATTTTAATAGCTCTTTTTCTGGAAGCTTCGATTTTTTTTTTCATTTGTAATTACGCCCCTCTGGCTTTGACCAGACGAAGTACAACTTATATATCTTTTTTTTTATTCAAACACGACAACCACATTTTGAAATCATAATTTAAAAATACCTCTTTCTTATTTTCCTCATAACTTTCCGAATAAGCGGATTTTCTTTGTTGATGGGTATCATTGTGAAGCTTACGTTCAATTTGTCCGTCAATTCCACATTAAATCATGCTTCAATTTGTGGGTCTATGAGCTCAATTTTGTAACATATATAAAAATTTGCTATTTTTTTCTCCAATCAACCATAGCCTAGCCCATATTCCGTTAACAAAAAAAAAATAGAGATGGCTTTTTCCTTTCTTTTTTTCCTGCAGAAGCTTGTTCCATTAGTTGTGACCGCGTCACGTGTGAGTGGCGTCGTATCACAAAATTGGGTTGGTTTTATTATTTCACCAGCAACGGATACGTGGCAGGTTAATATTGTTTATATACTTTTTTAGGTTCCAATCTTTTTTTCCCCTTTTACCGTATATTTTTTTTATTTAATTTTTACAGGAAAATAAAATATGATGTTAGTTATCAAATAAAACGAGTATGGTTTAGATTTAAAACGCGAACTGGCCAACAAAGTGAAATTTTAACAATTTAGTTTATTGTGTATCTGTTTACCGGAATCTATTGGATGTATATGTTACAATGTTAAAGGTGCTCAATCTATCGATGAAATATCGAAATTACAATATCGATGCATACAACAGTGAACAAGAATGGACCGTTTTGCTATATCGATACTAAACGTCGATTGTGATTATATATCGATTTTATCGAGTTTCGTCGTGGGACAAAACTTGTTCTGTCTAGAGCTTGCTTATTGCTTAAAATTTCAATAAACACATTATTATTTGCGTTTTGATATATCGCTCCTGCTTTCTGTTGCGTTACGTAATTCTGCTTCTGTATAGTAATAATCTAAAATGATATGTGCATCTGGAGAGGATTTAGTTTTTCTTCGAGAGAGTCTGGAGCTCTTCTTTTTATGATATGAACTGCTTTTCGAATCAAAACGTAAACATTAGTTACATCAACGATCATATCCATTAGATCGTTGACACATGCCTGGTACTCGTGAACTCCGTGCAGTGTTAAAAATACATTTCCTCATAGAGAGGGAAAATGGTACATATAAACGTCTGATTGAAAAATTAAAATTTTACAGTTTTATAATTATGCGAGACATAACAGGCTGCCTCACCTATATATCAATCAGTTTATCACAAATGGAGTGTCCAACAAATAGATCAGAATTTGCACTGGAACTACGGAAGAGAGCATGTGCCAACGTGCAATGTGGACTTGTATACACAACTCTTTGATAGTTGCTGGGATTGAGCCTTTCTACTTTCAACGTTTCTTGCAAAGATATTCCGTGTAATCTGGAGTCGGTAGTTGTTTGGACAAAGAGATTATACCGTAGTACTTTTTCTTTGCTTTTTGTCGAGTATATACAGGGTGTCATTGAATTCTTCCTTAGTGCATTAACATGCAAGTTTTCAGAACAGCAAAAGTTGGATTGAGAGAACTGTTTCAATCGTACCTTTCGGTGTCCACAACAGAGTTCGGTCATTCTTATATCCCGATAAACTGGCAAAGCACTTTGAAAATGTATTATTTTGTTTGGGCCAGTAACACGCCACATTGTCATTTGTCCATTACCGACTATGAAATTTTCTCTCCAAACGTGCTGTTGCTCATTTTCAAATTATTGTAATCTTTTCTTTATTCATAACTTCTGCGTTGAATAAGAACTTCCTAGTCAGATAATTGTCATTAATTTATAAAGAGAAGGTAACTCTCGAGTCGAGCAGCAGCTATTGATCTGTCATTATTACTTGTTTTGTTGTTACGTGTTACTTCCTATATGCGCGAGATAAGAAAGGAGGAAAAAAAGCGTTTATTTACCCCGGACTTTTTTTTTTTTATTTTGCGTTTTCTTTTTCTCCTCGGGGAGAAAGTGTGCTTGGACGTGGGGTATTGTGCGCTCGAGTGAACAGTAATAGCGACATGAATATTTTAGTATCAGTGCAACGTGGATCTAGATGGGTGTGTGTATTGCGAGCTCCCTGGTTCCTTCGCTGAACAAAAACGAATTCTTTCCTTGCTGCTGGGGAATGTCGAAATGAATCAGAGTGAGCTGCCAGCTAGGCACGGCGCGTGGCGCGTTCATGAACGATGAAGAGCTTTATTTCACCCTCCTCCACAGGTTATCTAATTTTGTCAACAGATGGCGCAACGTATGTTTAGGTAATAATCTATATTAAAGAAATTTTATCTTAAAGATTTAGCACGCAAAGAGGCGACTAAATAATTCTATGGTATTACTATAAGAAAGTGAATGATTTGGGAACCTTTCTACTCTATGGAACGGTAATGCCGATAAGAACACTTCTGCGCCGATCAAAAATTTCGGTTTGCAGGATTAACAATTTAACACCCAAATTTATTAACACCCAAACTTAAATAATCTGGAAGGAAAAATTCTGGATTAAGGTCCAAAGGAAGTGGACCCAATTTTCTCGTAGGGCCGCTTTGGTTGGGGAAGGAGTGTAGCAAAAAAAACATCTACGGAACAATGCCCAACCGGAAAAGAACCCAAACAGCAGCACATGGCGGAATAAGAGCCAACCCCTTAGCGCAAATTTTTTGGATTGGGCGCTAAAAAATTTGGGTGTTAATCCTGCAACCCAAAAATTTCACCATCTCAAGAGTGTTGTGTGTGTCATGCTGACATTTTTATGTGGTCTCATAGTATCTTTACGGATTGGGAAAACTTCATATTCATATAAACTCTCCAACCCCCCCCCCCCAAATAAATGGCAGATTATACAGTTTGTAAGCTTCACTTTTTTATTCTCTCTTGCATTTTACGCTACGAAGTGTATGATCCATCATCATTTTTTTGCATGCCAAATTAAACTATATACGAAGGTATATTCATGACATATAAGCATCGTACTTTCTCGCATATTTACCTGTATCAGATTCGGTAGCGAACTGATGTTGGCGAATGCGGGGGGAGCAGCGCTCGCATGTCTATCTCGTATATTTTCGTAGATTGATTTCAATATCACGCATCGGAAAGACGTGGTTGAATAACAAAACGTGAATAGATGCACCAACATACGTTCCACCCGCTCCGGAATAGGTTTTCGTGTCATTGTAAAAAAGGGGGGATTCACCACCAACCCCTTTTCTCTTACTTTATGACAGATGCATGAATGGTAAGTGAATTGATTTTCGTCCCTTTTTATTTAAAGAAACAACAGTGTTTTAGAGGTGAAAATTGCTCGTGTGTTTTGCATTTTTTGTTTTAACCATTTGGATTCCACCCACACGCAGTACGAATATCTAGCAGATTTCTTTTAACACCATGTTGAAATCTTAGTCTTTTTTTTATTTTTTACTAGGCATTAATTTAAGACATCGCGAACACAATGTCTAAGGTACATGAACGTTATTCCTATTTCTGAATGATTCTGGTGTAGTCGGAATTATGGAATGCAATCCCGGGATCCCGAAATCCCGGGATCCCGGCTGTTTTTTCAATCCCGAAATCCCGGGATTGAGCGGATTGAATCCCGGGATTTTCGGGATTGTAAATGGGCTTTTCAGTCACTTTTTAAACGGTTTTTTATTATATTTTATTTTAATTTTAGCCTTACAGTTAAATTTTAGGCTCACACACTAACTGTGCTACTAAAATT
>JAQFYH010000767.1:0-11195 GCA_034694405.1 Scolopendrellopsis subnuda
TGGTGTGAGTAAGTACAAGAAAGGCAGTGCGTGATCGCAGTTTGCTGTCCGCCTTCTCTGTACTCTGGTAGGCTTGAGTTAAATTCTGTCAAGTTCTAATCCCAAAAATAGTGCTGTAACGAGTAATTTTCGTTGCAAACGAAAGGAGGAATATTTTGTTATATTCCCTCCCAAGCGCTATTCATGAATTGCGCTGGGGTGAAGCTGACTCTGTATAAGCTATAACGGAGTGCATTTTATACAGTATTACTCTGTATTCGACACAGATAGAGTTCATTATATAGAACAGGAAGTGACAGTATTGACTTGATAATGCAGAATGCAAGGCAGAAAATTGGAAACGAAAGGAACGTTGCCGAGCCAGAATTACGGTGAAAATAATCACAAAGAATCGTCGGGAAAATGCGAACACTCTTTAGAGGCTGTTTTAATGACTTTTTGAATAATTTTATTCGGATATAAAGGTTTAAATTATTATGTTCTTTTATGCTTCGAATGTGTTCTTTTTTCCAAAGGAGGAATGTTTTTTTTTAAATACACCGTTAACACCTAAAGCCACAGTTCTGTTGGGATGATCGTGGAAATGCCCCCAAAAGGGGTACGTGCTCTATTGGAACAGCCACCCACATAATTGCGAAGTGGTGTCTATAGCCGGATTTGAACCCGCTTTCTTTGACTTACGAGGCACATCTTACACCACGGGCCACTTTAGGTTTTTAATAAAGAAAGGTGAACAAAATAAAAACAAGAGAAATGGAAACAAAGGTAAGACTGATTTTATTTTATCATCAAAACAGTTGATTCGTTAGTAATAAAATTAGTCATGCTTAAATGTAAGTACTAAGGAGTACGAGTGTGTACCTAATTAGGCTAATTGTAATTGTTAGTAGATAAGATTGGAAATTTGTTATTTTGCTCTTGGGTTAAATTGTAGACAAAGTTCTACTCCATATGAAATTCAAGTTGTATAAAAAGTGGAATGCATTTTTAAAACATATAAGCGAATGTCATTCGTTTCATTCAGAAGGAGCAGCACCCACACACAAAAATATTCCTCTAAGTCGAATAATAAATATTGTTAGAACATTGTTATACCGAGTAAATTATAAATAACATGAGCTTTTTAAATGAATGTTATTCAGTAGCATGATCGATGCCGCCTGAATTTTAAACACGCGACATGATACAGGAATAAATTAACCCTCATTATTTGCTGTCTGGCATTGAACGCTCTTCGCTATACTTGGCATCGAAACATGCGTGCATAAATCTCAACACTCGTATTCAAACGAGATTTTCCAGAAGCTAAAATTAGAAAAATTCTACCGAATACTCACGATTAGATTTCGCTGCAATATCTTTCTGTAATGAATATTCCAAAACGAGCGGAATTCTTTCCACAAAGAAACTGTGTTTTTTTTTGGTTCAAACTGGAATAACTTAATCCTGGCTAGAAATCCAATGTAGCAGCACCGCGATAATGTTCCCGAATGCCACAAAATTGTAAAAATTCCTAAAACACTTAAATCCTTTTGCACTAGAACTTTCACCTAATTCTGTCGCTTAGTTACTTTAAACAACTCTCTAAATATTTTTTTTTTCTAATCGAATCACTAAAATCTCACTACGATCCACAAAGACGAAACACGGAGCTCTTAATTCTTCAGGTTAAACGTCGCGCGCTTACAGGAAAGAAAAGAAACTATGTTCTACTGTATTATATCCTTCTTTTCGGTCTGTATGATGGGTTCACAATCACGATATTTCTTTGAATTGTATCTATAATAAATACAAGCTCAAGGGGTCGTACGAGATTATATTCTTCCTTTTCCGAGAGAAAATTCGCTTTTATCGTACGTTGACCACTCGTAGTAACTGCACGACTCTCCACCACTGTTTCCCACGCCAGGAAATACAAAGTTTTTTTCTTCCGAGTACGATCGAAGGCTTATCTACCGAGACTTGAGTGAAGATAGTGACGGAAGAATGATTCAGTCATTCTCCTGCAACCTCTCGACATATACAAACGCAACCCCTTTACAGTCTTTTCCCTATATTCTTCTGGGGAAGCTGCATTATATAAGAAAGAGATCCAAATCAACTCCCAACGTTGCCACCACCTGTGCTGCTACACCTATACACACACAAACCCACAGGACGCTGATTCTCTCTCTCTCTCGCTCTCTGTGCAGCGCTTTGGAGAGGAGGAGCGTTCCACTCCATGCGGGA
The DNA here is from genome assembly GCA_034694405.1 of Scolopendrellopsis subnuda. Classification (NCBI taxonomy): domain Eukaryota; kingdom Metazoa; phylum Arthropoda; class Symphyla; family Scolopendrellidae; genus Scolopendrellopsis; species Scolopendrellopsis subnuda. Next base: position 2,230 of record JAQFYH010000767.1, read on the forward strand.
GGAATTGAGAGCAAACTAGCCGAACAATATAATGGTGTTAAAATCATATATAGTGGACACAATATAACGAAAAGAACCCATCAAATTGGAATTTGATTTTAAACGTTACGTACGGAGAGTTAAGTGGTTCACGATGGTCTTTTGATTTGGGAGTTAAAGGAATAAAAATAATATGACATCAGATTCGGTAATTTTGACAATCGATAGCTGTCGAGTTTCAAATGAAAATACGTAGAATTCTGTGAAATAAAAGTTTTTCTCTTTAAGAAAGCGTTCTTCTTTAAAACAGACTGTTTTAAATGATCCAAAATGAACAGTGTTTACTCTTTGACAAAAATCCTGAAATCCAATCTGTAAATCTAAGATTCCTTTGGGGCAGTGAAAAATATAAATTTAATTTAGTCGAGATGCATTCAATAGCATATGCAATCCTCGAATCTTTTTATATTATATACAAAAGGTATATTCCACCACCTATTTCAAAGTTATTCCCAGTTATATCCCCCCCCCCCAACGTGATGAAATGCAATATGATTGTATTGCTATGCTGAACAGTGGTTTAAGTTACCCAGCAGCAGTTGAATTGTGTTACAATGAACGAAAGTATCAGTATCTGTGTGTATGTTATAACTTGTTCAAATTCATGCAACTTCAAAACACGAACACGGTAAAGACAATCGATCTGAACGTACAATTTTGAGTTCTCCACAATTCCTGCGGCATTTTATTTTCATATTCAATGGAGACATAATTCTATTGCTGTCATTTTTCTTTTCCCTCTTCTGCAATCTGTTATACGCTCCAAATGACAATGTACGAATGTATAAAATATCGTGAAAAACTTGTAGCCACGCCAACTTCGAAAATATAGGTGAATATTATGCACTGTATTATTATTATTATACAGTTTATCTAGGTACTGTATTAGTAGGCAGTATAATAAAGTAATATTCCATAAAGGGTGCGACTTCAAGGATGGGTAAAAAAAAATCATCATCTCCACATTATTCCAATTATTAGTATTTCGAAATGTGTCGAAGTCGTAAACTCGAGTTCCTGCAGCAGCTGTTATGAGTGGATGCCACAACATTATGTAACATGTTCCATATTACAGAGTATTCTGGGTCCGTTTTTAAAAAGTAAATTAACTTCTATATTTTTGATGCGTAGGCCTATCTGTTGATGAATTTTACTACATACATACATAGATGATGGCTGACAATATCGAAAGAAATAGGAAGTTCTGAAGTAAAAAAAATTCTTCAGAAAATTCAGAGAAACTTGGATTTTTCCTGAAAAAAAATTGGATACAGGCAGAATATTATCCTCGTCATCAGCTGACCAATCACTATAGTTTACCTCGTAGTATGACCAGAGAGGTTGGCGCACTACCCTGCCCCTGCTACCAGAATAGAAGAAGGATTATGTGGGTTTGAGGAAGAGCACAGCAATAGTTTCAGATAGCTGTCGAAATACCGCTCGACGTATTACTGTCCCCTTTTCATTTGGGCGTAGGCTTTCCTTAAAAGCACAACTGTACGAATGGTCAAACACGTAACAGGAGAAACCAGGGGTGCTTTGCAATTGCTTTAGAGCCAACTAGGAAAATGGATTTACAGAGTATACTCACTATAATAAAAACTTGTTTTACTCTTACACGTACGTGCCAAAACCACGTATATATACGTGTGTAAAGAAGACGCCGTTTCTGTTGTAAAAGAAGGAGAAAAGGCATTACAGCGAAATGCCTTGAAAACTGTAACAGTGCATTTTGCAAATAGAAAATATAAGATGCATCAGATTGTATAAAAAGAAAGTAGCTTAGTTCTGTAATAGGCTTAGAGGCTTCGGCGTAATCCAAGAAAATGAATTTTTTTAGAATGTAAGTTTCATATTAAACAGCTAAAAGGAAAAACGAAACGAATATATATATTTTTTTCATTCATCCTTAACGAGGAATCTGCGATGTGGCGATTTTTAGTCCTCGCTCGAGAGAAGTCTGCTTATTTTATTTACGTTACTGATGATAGTTATTTTCCTGATAAACTGGATTCATTTGATTAACCTGTGATGTCGTGTAATTGCAGGATATCAGTATAATTGTGAAAAGTTTAAAAACGTTTATATACATAAAACTCTATTTGTTCCTCAATTAAAGAAAATGCTGAACTTACAGGTAGGACGGTTTATTTTTTACTAATATCGTAAATAACAATTCATGATAAAAATAGAATAGAACCGTTTGGGTGGGGTAGGTGACCAAGGAAGATGGTGCATGTCATCTACCCTGCCCCCACTACATTTCTTATGAAGGAAAAATGTGGCTTACAGTTTAATTAATATAGAAAAATAGAATAGAACTAAACTAACTCGTAAGGGTAGATTGAACGTAAATGACCGTTAAAGACTTTTTTAGATCGGCTAATTTTTTTAGTTCAAACTTTCACTGGCGAACCGAGTTACAGCTCAGCACTCGGATGGCGATGGCGATGTCGACGCCTGGCCTTAATATTGCAATTTACAATCAATAGAGCGCGATAGGATATAGGGATGCTGGTAATATTAAAACTTTACACCATATTAATTTAAACAAAAAAGTGGGACAATCTTGACGTGTGGTGGTAACTGCACGGAGGTTATTATCTAATTAACGCCGTAACACACGCGTGCACAAGCGATATATTTCGGCTATCAAGCGAGAGTTTACTGTATATAAGAACGAAAGTGACACGTACAAGCTAGATTAATCAAACCGTTGCTGCAACGCCTCTCAAAATATGATAGCGTTTCGTTTGCTCGAGAAAGGTTAAACGACGAAATGAAAGAAAAAAGAGGGTTTTTAAGTGGTCACTTCCGGAAGTCATCGTGGAGAACAACTGCATAACGATGGAAGATAAGAATTAAACAATAAAAGGTAGGCATTAAAATGAACGCCTGAGAGATGCCATTTATGTTTGCTTTGCTTCAAAATAATTAACAGACCTATTAAAACGATTAATAGTTTTAATATTGTGTGTAGACTACTAAACAAGACTGTATACCAAATTGGAATCGCTTAAATTATAATAAACAAGGAACTTGTCCTGCTGCATTATTTAAGTAATTTAACGCTGCAATCAGAGATGCATTACAGTGCTCCTTTATCTGCAAGGGATTTAATAATTTACTGTACATGTTCCCAATTATTCACGTTTCAAATCCATTTGTAATTAATGCACCTAGAATCATAGGACATGCATCTAGGTCCTATCCGTCTATTTCGTTAAACCGTAAAGTTATTAGCATACTTATAAACAGCAGAGATCGTAGTTTAAAAGTTACATTAAATTGAGTATGCGCGGTATTTTACTACTGTATACTACGGTATATCTATTGTACTTTGTAGTACGATGTGTATTGTTTAGTATTCAATTTGTTACATAATTATTGCTACGAAGAATATTCATAAAGGTAATTCATAAATATTTGAGAATGACTTAAATTTACCAAATTAGTCATTTTCTTCGGGATAAGATCCCAAAAATTTTAAGTTTGTTGCTGATAATGTATGTATGTATTACATAATCATTCATTAGTAAAACTTATTATATTCTTTTATTCTTATATATATTCATTTTTTAGTTTTGAGGAGGCTTCTTTGTCCTAAATCCGCCGCTGCTGAAGACCTTCATTAAACGTCGGATAGCCCTGAAAGTAACTTATTCTTGGTGCAGTAGATTGGTCTGTAATGAAGTGAAAAAAATTAAGGGGATATAAAAATAAATTCGAAGAGCAGCGTTCTCTCATTCGACAAAGCACGCTCAATTCATTGCCTTGCCTTTGTTACCCGCCCTGCAAAGAGCGAGAAAATATATAAGACTCGGGAGAATCATCCAAACCGTATTACGTTAGTCGCACTGCGGTGTCGAATTTTTCTTTCCTTCAGCTCAAATCGTATAGTAGCGATGACTCCGAAATTTTGTTCTAACTTGCGATTGATAGATAACTCATAACTTTTTAGTTTGGTCGATGATATAGCTATTGAATTTCTGTAAACTATAGATAGCTGATTACTTTATATAAGTAACGCTGATTATTTTAACAATAATCTCTGAAATAAATTAAAACAGGCATCCGAAGTTTCAAAACATCTCTGATTCATTCGTCTTCGAACTCAAGAAATATAATAGAGGATGTCAGTGAATCATTTTGACCTTATACCCAGAAAAAGTAACATTTTTATTTGCATTATTTTAAAATAAACTGTATTTAACGTAAAATAAAGAAATTCTGTCCTTTTTAAGCTACGAAGTAACTCCTTAAATTTCTGACGAAATACGAATTAAGTTAACACGAATTTTCTTCAAAAGTCGTTCAAACACTCCATCGGTTTTTACTTCCCCTAGGAGTTTCGCAGAACAGTTGGAAAGATAATGCAAACTTGAAATGTTCCTTTCTTGCCCGAAGTTATTTTCGAACCGATCGTTCAATAATAATTTATGCCCAGTTCTCGACGCGCTGCGCCCAATCTAGTGTGATAAAGGTAAAACTAACAGGTATTGGGTTTACTCCGTTATGGTCGGTCCGTCAATCGATAAAAACCCGGGGTTGCAATACATCCCCGCAGTCTGGCGATGCACGAATTTCCCCAAGCTGGTAATACATGCCACTCAAAACGAATCAGATAGACTCGAGGCCACAGTAATAAACATAGTTAATGCTCGGAGGCTATCTATCTTGGTCGTTCTGCTTACAGTTTGAAACCACGGCTAGTTATTTTATTCAGTCTGGTGCATGCAAGAAAATGTGAATGCATTATAGACTTTGCTTGTTTGTATATGCACGAACAGATTATACAAGCGTGTATAGCGAAGCTAGCCAAGGGTTGTCTTGGGAATTGTGAACAAACAGAAATGTTGTTTCAGTGTACACAGAATGTATATGCATTCTATATAACTGTATTCGCTTTTTGAGCATAATATAGAGGAGTACAGTGTGCACACGGGTGAAGATTTGTAACCGGTTAAAATATAATATGAATGAAACGTGGCGCTGCGATGAAATTTATTCATGAATAGTAATTATTATATGCTGTCGTGAATAAGCGTAATCAGAGAATATTGTGCAATACATGCTGCCAGGATAGGTTTTAAATCATGTTACAAGGCTAGAAAATGGTTTTAATTTTTCTGCAAGCCTGTAGTTAAAGAGAATCCGAATTACATCTAACATTTTCGGAGAGAAGAATTAATTTTTATATATCACAATTTAGAGCATCAAAAATATCCAGAGATCAATAAACGGAAAGAATCTCGGATTGGGTCCTCGTCCTCTTCGATTATTTGATATTAAACTTATTGTATTACAGAGTAATTTAAGTAACTCGGGAAATGAGGTCTTATTAATATTGGTAAAACATTGTATGAAGTTTATAACCTCACTGTAAATTTTTAAGAGAAAACTACAGTATAATAGTGAATCTTATATCTTTCTTTTGTTTTAATCTGTCATTTAATCATTTTGCACTTTTAAAATTAAAATTTATTGCGGTTTCTGTATGTTGTTATGTCTTTCTGTATGTTGTTATGTCTTTCTGTATGTTGTTACACATTTTTTGTGAATGATGAACGAGATCAGAGAAAAAATTAAAGTAAGTTTACATCATATTTCGTCACTCTTTGGTAAATCGGTATGTAAACAAAACACACGTATAATCGTATATTATCAAATATAAACCGGAGATCCCAAAATCAAGCAAAACTTGTTTCAATCTATACAGTATGTGGTATTACGTTTGCATTGTGTTGCTATTTCGGTCCCGACACATCTAGGAAAACCACCCACCCCTTTGAAACTCCCAGGGGTGTCATCACATCACCGCTCTCATTTTCAAAACTGCAAACTCTGCTCACATTTTGAAGAAAGGGTGTTTATACTGGAGAAAGAGAGAGAGAGAGAGAGAGAGATGGTGATATGAAGTGCACGAGGTGGTGGGTTCTTTCTTGCGCGAGAGGGAAGGGGTGTTACAGCTCAACCGAGAATTCTGCTTCGGTGAAAACGTCGTAAATGGAGTGAAGTTTTTTTTTAGGTACATATCAGTTTTATAGCTTTCTAAGTTAAAGCGAGGCTTGATATAAAACTGACTTCAGTGTCAAGTACAATAATACAGTCTTTTGGAATATCTTGCTTACAAAAGGAATGAAGTTACAACTCCTCGTCTGTAATAAGAGTTCTTCGCTTTCAATGTTCTCTTCCAGAAAAGGAAAAAAAAAGTTTATACAAAACGTTTGCTTGTCGTATTTTATAGATTCACTTTTATAGATTTGGACACTTAATACAGAGTATTTACATAATTTATCTTCTTTAAATTTTGTAATAAGTTACCAGTGATAAGTGATGAACAACTCGGATACAAAAATAAGTTACCTGGCCTCTCACATTAATTTGCATATCTGACGTCATATTCGCATTCCTCGACCTCGAAAATGGTGGTGTAGACTCAAGAATCTAATTGGTTTTACATGGCTTAGAAGTGGAGAAATGAGGCATTAAAGATCCAGTTTATGGATAAAATGGCGCCATATTGAAATTCAAGATGGCCGCTCGTACTAATATGCAAACTGACGTCATATTCGTATTCCTCGACTTTGAAAATAGGGTTGTAGAGCCAAAAATCATGTTTCTACTTACACTTAGAACTGGAGATAGCAGAAAATGATGCATTAACGAGTTTTATGGATAAAATGGCGGCCATATTGGAATTCAATATGGCCGCTTGTACTAATGTGAAAACTAACGTCAGATTCGGATTCCTGCACCTCGAAAATGGTGGTGTAGAGCCAAAAATCATGTTTCTACAATCTACATCGCTTAGAAGTCGAGATACAATGCATTTAAGGCCGCTTTTGGCGGCATTTTTAAATTCAAGATGGCGGTTAAATGACCACGAACAAAAAAATTCGGATTCTCCATACCCGAATTATGTAAAATCCACCTTCAAACTCTCTCCACATCGCAATGCATACTCGACCCATGACTATTGTAGAATAAAACCCAGCCTAAATCATTTTACTTCAAAATCAAACTTTATAGTCTGCTGCTGTACGGTAAATAATTTACTTAGGTATTTAACTTACACAGCATATCACGGTCGTGTTAATTATTTTAAAAGATTGTATGCGGTGGTTGAGAGTCTGGTATACTATACTTGATTTTATTTTATCTTTTCAATTACGAAGTATGAGCTGTGCCAACTCATGAGAAAAACAAGAAACCTTTTGGTATAATGGTGCAGATAATGGCAGACTGCTGTAAAATGTCCGGTTCTGCTTTATATATAATGGTTCACCCAGTCGACAATAAGAGAGAATATACGAACCTCAACGTTAGCCGGCTATTTTTAAATAGCTCTTAGATAAGAAAATCGCTCGAAGCAATTCTTCTGTGACATCTCGGTAATGGGTATCATCTACTTTTAGAAACCCGCTGCTGCTGAAACACATTCTCCTCGATTAGTGTTAGACTCGTATAGAACTGGTTTTAACAAGCAAAAAAAAATCTTCTTAAAAAATCTGTTTTTCGCTATCTCCTGCTCTATAAGATCTTACGAGAGCTTGCTTGTCGTTAGTAATCCAGAGCTTTCCTATTAATCCTATATATAGATTCTATTTGGATCAAGGGTTACAAGGTATACATGTTTTTCTTTAAAGTTGAAGTCCAATTTTCAATTTCATTAAAATCTGCTTCTTATGAATCACGCGGCAGCTGGGGTATCGATGAAAATAAGCTGATTCAAATTTATATCTTTTGTTCGCGTAATAGAAAGCCTTATCAGAAAACGGAATTAATACCGAGAACAGATAACCTAAAGGTATGCGAATATACAGGATAGTACAGAAAAGGGAGCAGCCGTCCAATGGCAACAAAACCGTTAGAAATGCACTAAAATTGGTTAAAAGATAAGTTACATCATAAAAGATTTAAAAATGGAAAATTTAATAGTAATAAGAAAGGAAAACAGGGGCGCGTTGAGGCGAAAAATAATGTAACCTTATTTTTCCCATCAGGCGCAGATTACTCCACTATACGCCACTGCGGAATATGGAATTGCATTGTACAGCAGCGTTATAGAATTTCTCGTGAGTAAAAGGTTGTCATGCCACTGCTGTTGGAAATATGCGGGTATTACCAGCATATTATATAGAATCAGCATATAACTATTCCACAGAAATGTTTTGTTTGGACCTTTTGTTGTTGATAAATAGGTGCTCACTCGTTAAAATGAAAAATAAACCCACGCAAAACGTAAGAACAATATTTTTCATGCTAAAAGCGAGTCAATGTAGCGCAGGTATAATAGAGTGCATATCCAGCATTAAAACTCATGATAGCGCACATACTTTACTAATAGTCCCTTTTTTTCCTCGAATCTGTATACATTAGTTTTGAAATTTAGTTTTTCTTGAAATGCTGCTCGCAATGGAATAAAAGTTAGCAATATGATTAGTAATAGTTTGATGCGTTTAGTATACGCTTCTATTTAAACGAAACCGACAAAAAGAGATATGCGTTGGGTTAAAAAACAAATCCACTTCGAAAAATAAGTTCTACTCCGTATATAAAAAGACGAACGGAAACCGGAAATACGTTCGCAAGCAGATGTGCACCAGCTATCGTACTATATTCTGCGTATCTGCTTATGCATTACCCCAGTACTCCGTTACTTTGAAGCACTATTGTCCTTTCGGTCTAAAAAAGTTCATGTACGAATTTGGCTGCAAGTCAAATAAATTTGATTCCATTCGTCTTTAACCTTTAAGAACGCGGCGTTATAAATTTGCAAATGCAATGAATATTCTAAAATAATGTTTGTCCCATTTTCTGTTAAAGCGGAAATCTCATCATTTTGTCATTTTATCGCTTGTAATGGCATTGTACAGCGGGTAATTATCGATTACACATTGTGTGCTACATAACGAGTGTCCTTG
>JAQFYH010000768.1:0-11193 GCA_034694405.1 Scolopendrellopsis subnuda
CTCCAGGCCAACCTTATTTTTATTTATTGCGAATAAACGAAAAATGACAGGTAAGGGCTTCAAAAATGTTTTCTATGAAGAAAAATAGTTAATAATATTAGGTGGGCTAGGGATTAAAAATAACACGAAAACAACTTAAAATTGCCATTTAAGTACTGTTTCAATAGTATGAAAGACATATTTATCTGTGTTTTTCCTAGGAGCATTTTATATTACCATTGGTTTTTTCCACAGAGCTAAATATACTTTTTCCAACGACTTGTACTCGTTCATTTTTTATGCATTTTGCAAGATGGCCTCCCTGTATCACCTTCATATTAAAGTCTTTCGAATTCAAACGGCGAAGTAATTAACCATCACGATTGTTATTACTTTCGTTTTCAATTAAGGAATACTTGTGGCATAATTTTTTTTTCTTGCGTCACTCCCGCGCTATTTTTTGTCGTTACAAATGAGGTTTAATTTATAACTCTCCAGCGTCACATCTACGAAAAGGCAGCGCGGTAAAGTTTTCTTTGCCAACAGTGCCGGAACTACCGAATTGAAAGTTAGAGCTCCTAATAGTGAGGGACCCTAAACCGATTTTTTTTCGTGACAAGTCCGCATAGAGAGTACCTGAGTACGCATATAGAGTTTTATGCACAATTTACACGGACCGACATCGGCAGACTTCCGACTCACGAACGCGCCTGCCCAGTAGTCAGATTTTTCAGCTGCGCATGCGGCGTTCGTAAGTCGGTGAATGTCGGTAAATCGGTAAATCGGTAAATCGTGTAAATTGTGCATTAGACGTAACGCTAACGTAACGTATGATACGTTTGCGTACGTTGAATTTTTCAATGAAAATCCAAGGTGCGCAAGCTCAAAACGTGTCCTAACTTACGTATGTTATAAGATAGCGTTACGTCAAAGTTGGTAAAACTCGTTAAATTATATCACAAAATGTATCTTTAGAATGATACCTCTTTTTTCAAAACATACCCCCAGATTCCCGGTTTTTTTGCCTCACTTTGCCTCGCACCGGCACTGTTTGCCACACCGTTCAAAAACCGTTTCTTAGTTTTGTAATTATAGTTACCAACGAAGCAGGGTATAATTTCCCTGCATTGTCGTTGACTGACTTTTTTATTTTCAAATATTTTTTTTCTCTTTGTTATTATTATTTTTTCTTGGAATACGTAATGACTAGGTTTGCATGCATTCTGCAACCTGCACGAATTATTTTATAGACAGACTAGGCGCGAGAAAAAACAAAATTCTTCTCAAAGAAACGTGGAAATCAGAGAGAGGGACTTTTTTTTAGATGTAGATTACAGGAACATGATGTGGATTAATAATTAGGATGAGAATGTCCGGCTCCTCCAATTCGTGAAAAGTCTCCGAAATCTGATTCTGTTTTTATGGAAATTGTACTGCGTACAGTAAACAAAAATATTTTCTGTTTAAAAAAATTATACTCCAGTCAAGTCAAGTCAGAGAATTTAACGCCCATCAAAAGTTTTGAGGGTTACGGTCAACAGTTTTTATATTAGTTTTCAATGAAATACAATATTATTGATTAGGGATTTAGAGTATTTATTTTTAAGTCCCTTCATTAATATTGAAGTTTATTTAATATACCAATTGCTAAATTTGCTCAAATTAAGTAGTTTTTTTTTTTTAAGGAAAAAATGATGGTTTATACGGACATAGTCTCCTTTCATCTTCCAAATTACGGTAGATGAGCTTTAATACCAGAACTCTTTTTCCCTTAAAATGTACTTAATTTGACCAAATGAAGTCGTATCTTCGTTATAAATGGCCGAGATGCTTTGAATGCGTTTATTTTTGTTTATTTAATAATAAATTTATTTTTCCCGAAAATGAAATTTCATTTTATTTCTAAACAATTTCAACAAAATCGGTAGCATTAAATGGGAAAGTATAGCTACATAAACGTCAAGAATATTTTCGTTTCTTTTAACTCTTTGAAAAGTTGAACGTATACATTGCAAAGACATTTATTGTCTTGCTGAAGAATGCCTTTTCCCCATTATATGTCACATAGTTTATATTGTGCTACTGCTTTTCTCCAAACAAGCAAAACTTTATATCTGACGTTTGCGAACGCGTTGGCCATTAATAATAGAAAAGGTCGCGGTATCGTCTATAAAATAAAAGAGACAAGTCGAATATTGTGGAAATGTTGGGCCAAAAACGAATGTGGAGAATATGGGTGGATTGTTCCGAATACGGTTAAACTGCATTCCAAATATTAAAATTGAATGCCATTTTTGTTTGTATAGTGAGTTCCCTTGTCAACACTATGAGTTGCCAAACTAAAAGATAAATAAATTAACAATTCTTGCCTGATATGGAGACTACCTTTTCGATCAACTGAAGTTTATAACCGATAGACAGAGAAACTGCTCTTATTGCTCTAAATATGGCTTCAGTACTATTCTACTGATGTTATAGTTTACGTATCTGATTCTGAAGGATATTTTTTTATTTTAAAGAAGTTGTAAAATGGTGACGGGATAGATAACAGAAAGCTCAAAATCGGGAAATGTTTATTAACCAACTGTAAATTACACCTCTAGATAATTCAATCAATTATTATTTATTACGGATTTTTACTCAACGTTTGAAACAATTCCCAGTAGAGCCATGACTATTTTCTGCCATTTTCAAGTACCATCACTGGGAGGTTACACCGAGTAGAAATAGGTTGCACGACTGCTGGAGTAATCTTCGTCTTTCTGATCATCTTATCTCTGTATTCTATCTTGGTGGCATACCAAATATTTCGATTGGATTTCTATAGTTTTTGAAATTGTCATTTTCAAGTTTAGACAATAATACGAAAGAGAATGAGTTATTCCCAATACTATATATGTATTTTTCTTATTCTCCTGCTCCTGTCAAAGAAGAAAAAGTCAATTTTTTCGCCATGAATTGGTATGTTGAAGAAGTTTTCTCTGTGTTATATAGGTTTGCAGCTTCGGAGTGATAATGATGGTACATTCACTATAGCAACTTGTAACACTTGATGGCTGGATTATTGATGATGCTGGCGTTGCTTACAGACATGAGGGATAGCTGTTATTTCTGATATTTGTGTCAGGTTTTACTACTGTATATCGGGTGGTCCACGAGTCTGTTGGATAAATCCACTACCTGTTACTATAGCAACCAAAAATCGACGGTAACGTGTCGAGAGTCGTCAAATGTGATAAAACGATTGGTATACGTGAGTTTCGCTCAATAAAATAACGCACAAAGCAGATAATAAAAGTATTCTACTTTCCTGAAATTCGCATGTGAAGAAATATTTTTCCATACACCTTTGTCTATAGGCATTTAATATCAATCTTGTACCAATTGTATTTGTAATGTATCCCGTAGAGTTTTTCAAGTTTTTAAAATAGCTTCAACATTTGCTGTCAGAAGTTACAAACTGCATTTTTATTTAAAACAATCATATCTATTTTTATGCAACAAAACTGGAATAAAAACAAAACGAAAAATTAAAGAAAGTTTTCGCGATTAAAACATATTCTTCATGAATTTACCCAGAATACCGAAGCTTCATCCCTTGTAACAAAACATATTTTTGTTTTTGTTTTTTTTATTTCAAACACAGAGCAAGCAGTATAAAAGAAAAATATAAAACAAACAACATGACACCTTGTTGAATACACTATGTATTATTTTACCAGTTTTAACGATGCAATTTATTTTATATATACTGACTTGTGTATTACCCTGTATATACACTGGAAGAATACAGTGCAGAATGTATATATAGTTACTGTACAGCAGTTTACGAGTAACTAAGATAATAGCATCGGGAGCGGCAGCGGAAAACTGAAGTTCAGTATATTTTGATAAGTAAATTATGAACAGCGTATAGTAATAGATTACACCGCATGAAATTGAAACACGAATATAATATTAAACCCGCCCTGATTAATGACTGCATGATTAATGACAACGATTTCAGACAACAGCCTTCATGACGTCGAGTGTTGGAAATGCATTTGTGATTGAATTCGTGGAACTGCGCTGCTTCAGAATCCGCGCATTCTGAAATTTTGGAATGAAAGAACTCGAGCCCTTGGCATTGATTCGATTTGGATCAAAGAACTATTTGACCCATTCCTTTCGTGGTCATTGTTTCGAAAATTAAAGGACCCTGGAATTAAAGTTAAAATGCTAGTATATATCCGGAATTCGACATACCATATCCTAAATTTTTCGTAATTTTTAGTGCTACAATTAAAGCTATTATGTCGAATTAGCTTAGGCTTAGGAATTATTTGTATTTTAACTATTAGTTCATCCCTTTAGTTTTCAAAGAGACTTTAGAATAAAACAAATTGTCAGTCAAATTGTCTTACGCGACTGGACGTGATGCTTCGTATAACGATTTCCGTGCTTTCGTATATCCCGTAGCGATTAAATGTAAGTTTAACTTATTAAGAGGTAAAGGTCAATTTCCTCCATGATATTTTTATCTCTTGTCAAAATAATACTTTTAAATGATGAATTCCAATCTCAAAATCGGATAAAAAAATTCTGGTCTTCAGCAGTGACGATTATGTTCTTCTAACACTTAGGATATAATCGTCTTGAAGACCAGGGGCACGATTCTCGTCTTCCATAAAGACGACTTTCAGCAAAAACTCGTCTTTATGGCTTATGTGACGGTGACGCCCCCACTTTACCTAAAGTCAATTAGACGACCCCTGAATGCCCCTTCTGACATTCTACTTAGCACGTCTGGATGTAACGTTTTTGAAACAATCGAATAGCTATCAGACTATATACAATAGGTAATTTTGTTCACTGACCTTTCTAAGAAGTAAGAATATTATTTATTAACTTGGGTTGATTTCAATTTTCCGAACCGGTCAACCATTGGACAACAGGTGGGTACGAAGAGAGAAGGGGTTTCGAAATGAGGAGGCAATATAATATGATCTACAACTTATATAAAATTGGCAATAGAATCGGGCAGATCGATAAGCATTATCAACAGAAGACAGCTGGTCTCGGCTTAAACCAGGTGGCACGGAAGGAGAGCATGATGTGAGTGTCTATATTCGTTGGATTTCCGATATGTATTTTCATCACATTGGATGGCGACTGGTGCGTACGATATGACTTTTCACTGTTATTATTAAAATACAGCTCAGAAAAAAACTCGGCAGTTCTTGAATCAATTCTGTTCTTCGGTAACACTGAAGCGGCCTTTAGTTTGTTACGAACGAAGAAAAAAATGATGGTACCATTCGTCGCAATGCTGAGCAGTCTGTTCATCATTTTGATACATACAAGTAGTCTGAAAACTAGGAGATCTACTGTTCATTTTCTACTATCAAAATCTAGCGCTTGTCACCCTCCCGACAGATCTATTGTACGGAGTATCTAGGACACCGGCTTTACATGATATGCGATGTAAAATAAAAACAAAAAGGAATAGTTGGCACGAATCGATCAACCTTCGAGATGCACGTTTATTAATTTTCGAAAGGAATTGCACAAAACAGCAACCAATAAAAGAAAGTAGTTCCTTCATTTTCTCATTTTAAAAATGTGACTATAGACCGTAGTTGTAGTGTTTTTGGTAAAAAAAAATTGCAAATAACGATCGCTGAAAATCTTATAACATTTGAGGAACCGATTGTCCAGAATATTCCGCCGAGATCTATCCGAAAAGTGCTCCTTAGTCAGTATTCTTCCAATTACGGAAGACCCTAAGGATATTCCGTAATCGGAACATCCTTAGGGTTTCCTAAGTTAAATAATCTATCCGCAAGCCAAAATTCCCTATGAAAGAGAGCTTTCTGTACGTTAATCCACGAGAACGCGCGGGCTGTCACTCGACCTATAGATTAAAGAGGGGCATAAATTTACTAGCGCTGTCATTGATATCAATACTGCAGATTTTAAGAACCCCCTCTTCCCCTCGTAACACGTCTTTTTAACTGCCGACGTAGATCCTGCTGATTTCATTAATCTTGTTTTTAAGTTTTAATAGACGCCAATAAAGACCTCCGCTCGTCAGCCAGTTAAGTCGGGTACTTTTCTCATTAGCTTGTTTGTGATAAAAACAGCATCGTCCAATCTTTTTGGCGGGGGGCTACCATCTCTTTCTCTTGCTGGATGCTGCTGATGTTGAAGGATAATAAAAGGAGGAGGTGGACCCAGTGGCGGGCGGGGAGGGCCCTTTCGTTGGAGTAGAAATAGGAAAGAATTAGAAAGAAAAGAAAAATTAAAAAGAATTGTTAAAAAAAAACTGCTTTAATAGAACTCTAAGAGTCTAAGGTATTGAATACAGCTTTTAACAACACTTCTATTACAAAAATCCATGCCTTACGCGTGATTCGAACCCACATCCTCCGTAGCCTCGTGTATAGACACCGGTAGTCTTGCCGACTAAGCTATCGGGGACGGCTGCTAAAAAGAATTGTTACATACAATTTATAATTAATTAGTTACCTGGAATTCTAGTTCTTTTATTACAAAAACAATATCTACATTTTACGATTACGCAAAGAAATAGAAAATAATATTGTTAAATACAATTGCCAACTTTTTATTATTAATAGCCAAATCAAAGAAATAACATAGAAATTACAGAGAAATGAAGAAGATAAACATAGACTTCCTAAGCCTGAGGGCTGTGGAGGTAAACTTGACCTAACTATCATATTTCCTAAAGAATTTCAACTGTTTATGGAGGATTGGAGTTTATACGAATTTTCTTAGATATCTACTGAACTTTCCTCTAGTACAGAACCTATTTTTAAAAATATTTCTGCTTTCGGCATTTAGAAAGAAGTTAAACTATTAAACCCTCCCCACAACAGAGTTTCTCGTTCCGCCATTGTTTCGACCTGCAAAATACGAGGCACAAATTGTCTATAAGCATTCGGAAAGATCGGATTTAATACCTCCCTTGATAACAGAGAGAAACACTTGAAAACTTTACGGCGTGGTGTTTAAAAAAGAACGAGTATAATGAAATCTGGAGAGCCGTGTATCTGATAATTAGATGGAAAAGCCGGCAAGATTATAGGCAGAACCGATATGTCTTCGTGTCGTCTGACTGGGTTCCGTAATAAATCTTTACTTTTGTTAAGAGCATTATTTAAATTTATTTTTAAGTGATGCCATCCGTTTGACAGGTTTATTTTGTTGAAAATACTATTTATTCTTATTAGCAAATGGATTCTCCGACATCACTGAAGTGCGAATAATTAAATAGGTTGACGGAAATAAATAATTCACATTTAAAACCGTAAAAGCGTTGTTCAAATTTTAGTGAAAAATTACGGGTCTTATACCCGTATTATACGACGAATACGCCGCGAGTGAGGAGGGTATAGAGGTGGGCGTCACTGCTCTCCTTTAACTCTCCAAAACAATCGTCTCACTAAATCGTCTCACTAAACAGTAATGCACTTCAGTGTGTGTTCACTCTACAGGACAAAGGAATGCGACTGGTCACGTAGTTCCTTGATTACGCCACGTATCAATATAACATGGAAACATTAGACGGTAGTAGCATAATGCATGTACGTATCTTCTGTTCTTACTAAGTCAAGAACTTGATCGTATGATTCATCCAAAATAAAAATGTTACTCCTATATTTAAAACAGCCTCTTAAATTCCTCTTCTTTATTACTCCTAATACAATAAGTTAATCTCATTTTATTGCGTCCGGTGTCGAACGAATTATGATTCGATTATGAACACGGTTTTCGATGCGGTCATCAGATAGTGGATGGTTTTAAAATAATGCATCATTGATAAAATGGTTTTTATTCTTTCTGTTCCATTAATTCCTTTATCTTATGAAGTGTCAATATAAATAACACTATATTTACGTAATTACTTTAGAATTTTCAACCATTTTTAATATCGTGCATCTCTAGTATAATTTTTATTGGATTTCCTGGAGAAAACACGAACATAACAGCACTCGAAACGTTGTTTTAAACAATATGTTATGACAGTTCACACACACCGACTTGCGTACACTGCAAGCAAGCAAATAGCAATATTATTTTGTAAATTCAAAAGTAATGTTGCTGAAAATAATACCGTACACGGGCAAAATCAGCACTCAGCATTCGTTTTTTTTTCCTCAAAAGTTCGTAAAGATATCGCTGCGTGTAAACAGTTCCATAATTAACGTTGCTGCGAAAATAACACCGAATTGGCAACTGATGGTTGTTTAGAATAACGCAAACAACAAAACCCATATTTTTAATCTGTGCATTAAAAACTTTATAACAATAGCAACAACATTATCTGAAAGTACCGCAGAATTTTAAAATGAAACTCCAAATATACGACATTAGCTGAAAAACACGGACATTATTTTAAAGTCAAAAAATTTTGAACAAAAGAAGACAATTATTTTGTCGGATTTTAAATTAGAAAATTTCAACAGCTTATATGGAATATAAACAATATTTTTTTGCTCATTATTATGCACAGTACAGACTCAAAGAGCTCCAAATACTCGTACTGTACGTGGTACATAGGAATTTTTGTTTGAAAGAGAGTGTTCATCATTATTGAAATCAACTTCTGAAGACCGAAACACGTTGGCACTTTAGATAAAAAACAAAAAAGAAAGGGTGTAATAGAGTAAGATTATTGTGTTGAAGAAAACATTTACAGATCATACATTCACTGAGAGAATGTTTTGTTTAGGAAAAAAACGATGCACACAAGAAGTTTCAGTCATAACTTACGAAAATTAAGGTTGTTTGCTATTATTATGTTCTCACTGTTCTGCCCAAAATGTTGTGTTCAGAACTCATTTTAAAAAAAAAATGGGTTTTTGTAATTATGAATCTTTTGACCGTTTTGGTCGTTTCCATTTTCAGCAGAAGACATAGGGGACCTATTTTGTAATGTTCAATAATTATTTGTTCCAATAAAGTTATTCACAACAAATTTACTAAAACTTATACGAAAACTTTATTTATACGAAATCAATATTTATTTATTCACTTAACACATTTAATTTGAACATTAAAAAAGATTGATTGAAAGATGAAGACAGTCATTTTTTCTTTCAGCATGATTAAGACAAGCTCACACTAATTTTCCGCATTTATCCAGGAATTCTACCGTTTGTTACGTAATAATTATGCAACTTAGAATGCAACCTTCAATATAGCTACAGAATATTACCGGGTTCGTAATACGAGTATATATCCTCTATATTAAGCAATCGCAAAAAAAATTGCATGTTACACAATCACGTCCGAGAGATATCCGACGAAACAGTCTTTACTTACGGTACATTTCCAGATAGGGACCTTTTTATTATAGGCCTGGCACGAAAAACTGTTTCCAATTAATTATTTGCGAAGCTATCACCTCTCCCATCTCTGTAGGAACATCGCTCTACATAATAAAAAATTCAGGGTTTGATGGGTCATAAAGAGGCGCAAGTCCTATTAATTTCTTCTTTTTTTTTCCCAGCCTCCCTTCATCTATTTGCATACTAGTTGAAATTGCTAGCTTTTCTGCTACCGCCGCCGCTGATATTGCCGGAAAGGGGGCTGTAATTTGTGGAAAGAAGAGGCCTAACAGACCAGAAATATTTGAAGGCTGATGCAGTTTTCGGAGTGTTGTCAGAAACTTACTTTTTCCAGTTTCTTTTTAACCCTTATTCATAATATGGACGACTAAGTCTGATATAATTTTGAGAGAGCTAGGTTTGGTCGAATGACATTGAGTTGCCAAATAATATATTTTCGAGAACAGAAATATGTAAACTGAAACACCATACAAAATGACTGCACTCTAGAAAGTTTCATTTCTAAAATTCAGGAATCTAAATCCTGAGTTGTATCTCATGAGTCTGAATCTAAATTTGAGTTTGTTTATCTCAGTCTGTATAATTTTAAAGTTTGTCCCAAACTTTCCTGTTGAATCTAAGGTGTGACCTAAAGTTTAAATTGTATATTTGTTCGAAATTATGCTCGTACGAAGTCATTTAGGAATCAGATAAATTCTGTAAATGCCTGTATATTGGGACAGCGAGTCACCCAAGTCACTGCACGTAAATGTAGCATCATTTCTAAACACACTGAATGATATATGCGCATTTTCTGATCAATTTTGCACTTATTTTAATACTTATTGTGAATTTTACTCGATATTTTCTTTTAAAGCTTTCTGTTAACGTATGTTATTGCAAAACACTTCATTAGAGCTGCTTTACAGTTGCTGCTTATCAACTTAATAAATTTTCCGAACTATAGCATTGACACAAAAGAAATGTATTTCAGTATAACTTTATAAAAATAAAATTAAAACAACCCGTATAAGTTATAACTTATAAATCAGTTTGAGATTTATATGCCGGAAAACAATTCTGGGAACACTGTTGACCGGTTCTATAGTCAGCTCCTGCATCTTATTATACCCCTTTCTTTACCCGAGCATGTATACTGGGGACTACACTTTCCCCACTATCCATTTCGTATAAAGCTACGGGCGATCGAGCATAGTTTTGAAGTAAAGGACTTACTCTTGATGCACAATCGTATATACATCAACCAAAAGAGGTTCCCCAGGGATTATGGAACTACACAGAGAACCATTTCAAATTTTATACAGAATAGTTTGAGGGACCTGATCAAGAGAAGAATCGAAAATGGAGAAAACTTCTATTCAAATGAGCCCAGGATCAAGTTATGTATATAGAGTCTAAATTCATTTTGCGAGGTTCTTATTGAATTCTACGTTGGTTGCGTTATCACTTTACAATATGGCCGCCGAAATGAATAGATTAAGACAGGAAGCCCGTTTTTAAAATAAAATCAGTATTCAGTATATCGATGTTCGAAAGGAAACAATATTTGGTTCTATTTAATTTGGATCTGACAAAAACAATTATTTACTTAAACCTTCGACAAAAAGAAATAAGTTTTAATTGTTCTACAGATTACTTCACAGTTAAATTTCTTTCTTCATTTATTTCATTCACGAGTGTAATCGCAAGGTGTAAATAATACAAAATATGGAATTTCAATACTCTGTAAAAGTCTGAAATCACCCCATACGTCTCACTATATAGATAAGACTGTAATTGTATAGATTTGTAAGTTCTACCACTGGTTGATTTAAACAGCCACCCCCATCCACCCCTGATTCTATCAAGGGCTTTTGTGTTA
>JAQFYH010000769.1:0-11192 GCA_034694405.1 Scolopendrellopsis subnuda
AAAAAACCGCATGTCTCTATCTATCAGCGTTCAAAAGTTATGGGACCTGACAGACAGACGGACGGACAAGACAAACGTAATAGCGCCCACCCTACGGGCCCGCTAACGAGTACAGAGTAAGTTATGATATATTACAAACATGCTCAGTCTGATGAGTGAAGATTTCAACAGCAATACACTATTATCAACAGTTGATATATTCACTAGAGTAAGAAATAGCATAAACAAATTTAAACTTTAAAGCGGTGGACACTCACTTTCTTGTCGCGCGGCGGCTCCGTCGGTCAAAGGAAAATGTAACACGCATTGACTAGTCCTCTCGATGAAGCCTATAGACTGTTAGCCATGCTGGTCTCACTCTGATACACATTGCGTATAGCTTTTCACTCCCGTGTGACGGATAAAAACCGCCTAGCGGAAGTTTTCCTAACCACCAGATTCCACCCAACTAGTAGTCTTTCTTGCATGCTCTAGGGAATATATCAACTGTTGCTATTATGCATTTAAATAAATATGGATGAGCTGAGAAAATTCGTTCGGGCCACCCACGAAAGCCTATTCTCCAAATCATAAGTGGAGCTCTCCTTTTTTTTTCAACATGTCGATGCACAGTTGAATACCCTGGTATGCCGCATCTCTGTTAAACTGAATTTGCGTTTATTATTATGTATTTGTAGTTCATATTTAATAGCTTCACGTTTGTTCTACATAACATTATTAAACCAATATGCGGCGTAAAAGCTGGAGACTTATAAATAATGCATTTAAAACGTAATAAAAGAAGAATCCACTGCGCCTGTAAAATGCTTTCTATATTACATAGCATAATATAGTTTGTATTTATTAAAATTTATGAATGCGCAACTGTCAGCTTTTATAATCGAAAAGCTTCTGTTTCTAATTGAATATATTATTAAATCCAACAACCTGGATTCAGGAAGGATATTGAAATTTGTCAAGTAGTGCTGGAAATAATTTCCGATTCTCGTTCAAAGTACAAACGATCATAACATTATCGGACGTATCGCAAGTAGTCCTTATAATGGCACTGAGGAAACATCATTTGCATATCGCTTGAATCTGCGGTAATTGATCAGTCTACTGCAGTGAAGAGCGTATTGTCTCTACAGCCAATAACGTAAAGTGCTGCTTTAATTACAGCCCCTGAAAGGAACTTTAATTGTAATATAATTATTAAAAATTGTTTTTAAGCATTAAAATATCAATCTAATTCTTCAAAGATGGTGATGATATTCCTCGTCGGCTGTATCCTTCTTCTGCGAATTCTCATTCTTTGCGTTTATCTCTTGGTAAATAGGCCTACCATTCACTTTTATAAAAATAAAAAGAGCAAAATATTATTGAGGTAACGAAAATTTTTATCCGCAATACAATATTGAGGTAGCCAATATTTTATTCGCAAGGTTACCCAGAGCATTGAAGAAGAAAAAAAGCTTTACAGCGGAGATATGCAGTTGGTTGATGAGAGTGGTTATTCTGTATAACTAATGTAATATCTTTCTCGCGTTTGTCATTAATCATTTTTGTATAAATGGCTCGTGACATCTTCTGTTTCTTCTTTATGTTGATAGAATACGTTATCACAAGATATAATAGTATTTATTTGTGATCAATAACATAATATTATACATTTGCAGACATGTATCATCTTTATATAACAAAATGGAAGAAGGCAAATAACATTTTTATAAAAGTCACGACCGACACTCGCAAAATTCGAATTGTCGCCAAAAATTTCTTGTAAATTATAAAGGGGTGAATTTTCAATTTATATACTTACAAAACAACCACTTTTACAGTATATGATATAAATAAATAAGATTACACCAGTTTTGACGATGTTCGACTTAAAAAAAAAAAGAATTTTTCTGCATCCCGAAACTGTAAAATGGAACGGCTGATTGACTACCACATAAAGATGTACGTGAGTTTCTTACATTCGAACCTGCTGACGTTAGCGTTTCAGAATTAATCTTGCTCTTTATTTTATTCTATGCACAAATACCAGAGTTTAAAATGACCGATAAAGACAAAATGTTTTTTCCCGGGATTTTTATAACCGGTATCCAGTTGTGTGTCCAGAACAATCCATAGGGACCTGTCAGGGTTGCGAAGTTCTACCGTCTTAGCGGATATAGCGCCAGGACAAGATCGAACCTGCGATGGGTTACGGAGCGACCTCGCCAGCCACTGCGCCACGTTCTCCGTTTAAATGCTATACTTTCACGTTTCTTATATAAAATAAAAAAAAACCACCTAATTTGCCATTAAGCAAGAACTTTATCTTTTAGAGCAATATTAGTTAAGCAAATTCTTCTTAATCATCAACGTTACTTATAATTAAAGATATTTCAGGTAATTCTGCTGAAATCAGCATCCAGTCCTTTGATATCAGGCTATTGCTCGAAAGGCAATAGCCTTTCGAAACTCATTCTTTCGGAAACAGGAATGGTCATTGATTAAATGTAAGTTTAAGTATTTATGCACCAGATTTAACGATTAAATGCTAAAATATTTACGATTTATTAGTGATTTGAATAATTTTTTTATTTTAAATACAGGATTTAAATAAGAAGACAATCATGCAGTAACGTATTAAGTTAAAAATGTCTTATTCTCTAATGTTTATTTATTTAGAAAAAAAATGCGACGGAGAGTATGAGATAGCCCGAAGGGCGGTTGGTGAAAACAGCAAAACATCTGGAAACTTGGATTTGGATGTGCGGGCAATAACAGACCGACACAATGCTTTACTTTGATATGTTCCTTTATAAGACTGTAGCTTCCATAATAGAGGCGATTTCATGAGGCATGTTGTACGAGTATCCTTGTAGGTTTCTTTTTCTTGCATGAGTAACCACATTTATCGCATTCTCATTAAACTGTAGTGTATTTTATGTCCAAAGCTCCCTGTGTAATGTAGAATGCTGTAGCATTAGTATATGACCTATTTCAGTACGTTCTACCCATAAAAGTAACCTATAAGCAAAACACTTTTCTGACTTTTTCATCCATCACTGTAACAAACAGCAGTTATATCGTTTACATCGGGCCAGCGCTTTAGAACCCTGTTGTATACGGTGTATTAAGAAATAAGTAAGTTATTTACCTTCTTTTATAATAATTTAAAATAACAACAAAGTTACGATAAACAATAAAGCAATCTTTTACATCGTGCTGCGTATGTCAACTGCAGTACATTGGCGATCTT
The DNA here is from genome assembly GCA_034694405.1 of Scolopendrellopsis subnuda. Classification (NCBI taxonomy): domain Eukaryota; kingdom Metazoa; phylum Arthropoda; class Symphyla; family Scolopendrellidae; genus Scolopendrellopsis; species Scolopendrellopsis subnuda. The sequence goes on from JAQFYH010000769.1 coordinate 3,233, forward strand.
TAGTTTATAGCTTTCGTATTAGACATGAGCTATTGTATTTTCAGAATACGTAATCCGGAAGAACTTCTTCATCCGGATCTAAACGATTAACTTTGTTGTTTTTATATCATTGGAAAAACTTCTTTCACTGCGCTTTGTTTTTCTTTCATCTCAAAATCTTTTGTCCTTTCATACCGGAATGATTGTACGGTATTCACTAGACGTATGCCCAATTTTTTTTGTTGTTTAAGTGAAATAATTTATGTTTTACACATTGTATGTGATATTAAGCTGTTACAAGCCTTGAAACTTAAACGTTAGGCTAAATTATATGAGAGATGCATGCTTCTTCTTTGCATGGGACAGCCGAATTTATCATGCAATATTTTTCCAAGGTAAAACAATCGTTCGTAAGCATATTACTCTTTGAAGTCTTGTTATTTTTTATTATTAGTTTTACAATATTATATCGGTTTAGTTTAGCGTGAACAATAATTTTTTCCAGAGTAATAAAACCATATCCAGATATTATTGTTAGCAATTATTTTCGCGAGAAACATGCTTGTTAATATACCGTATACTTGGATAATTATAATTTTATAAGTCTTACGAACTGGTCTTCAGATTTCTTTACATCAGAAATGTTGGCTGTGCAGAGAAAATGCTCAATACTCCTGTATTATTTGATGATACCAAAAAAAAAAATAATCCTTACAGACAAACGAACTCTGCTATTGGGATTTTGTATAGAATAAGAAATATTCTTGATACTAATTATATAAAAAAATGCTTTATTATGATCTCTTCCATTCTCTTTATTATGATCTCTTCCATTCTCTTTATTATGATCTCTTCCATTCTCACCTTGCATACGGATTGTCGTTTTGGGCTTCAAGCAGTGAAACCAACTTAAATGTTATTCTCAGAAAGCAAAAGAGAGTCATCAGGATAGTCTGTGGCCTGAACTACACCATACCTGAACTACAGAACTGTACGTAGACCATACGGCAGAGGCTTTTAAATCGCTCGCCATTCCCCGAATCGACCAGCTCGCCACGATCAAGATTGGAAATATGTTTATAAAAAACTTTTACAAAACCAGTAATTTTACTTTCCCAATTTATACGAGTACTAATAACCCTAAGAGCTATTCTCTTCGCAGTACTGGTAATATTCATTTTCTCAAACCTGTTTATAACAAAGAATGGACTCACAAATTCTGTTTTAGTCGCTGTACTTCGATTTTGAACTTTCACAACAAAGTTTTGGACTGGAATTTATCACATATGTTGAATCTGTTTAATCTCAAGAAAAAGATTTTGGATGACGGTATTGTTAGCTCAACATGGAGCGCCCAATTTTAGTTTTCCGGTGTTGTCTGTATTGTTATGATTTTTCTTTTTTTCTGCGTGATCTTCCACCCCCAAAAAAGCTGACTGGGGCCAGTCAGCTTTTTTGGGTGCGGAAGATAACTTTTTCGTTTGTGTGCATCATGTTTTTTTTTCTTCTGTTGAATAAAAAGTTTGTTATTAAAAAAAAACAGCATACCTTCTATAATTGCAGCTTTTGCACACTGCTGTTAGTATAAGCTATGTAAAATACACTGTATGAATCGTAAAAATAATGTACCCCCATGCCCCATACACTCGTATAGACTTAAAAGGACTACAAGATACGATGAAGAGACACATGCAAAGCAACATTATGTGCCTGAACACTGAGAAATAAAGGAGGAAAATGATAGAACTAATTTACTAAACTCGTTAGAATAGACCTAAGTTGCTCATTGTCAAGCAACATATAATACGAGTAACTGTATAATGTAACGCAGCAAGGAGAAGAACCTCTCAAGAGTTAACCATATTAACACTCTCGTATAGCGACGTTATCTCTTTATGTGCTACTTCAAGGCCTGTTAAACGAAAGCGTGACACCAACGTGTCCACTAGTTATTGGCATTAATAATATTAACAGATAATATGAGAAATATCAAACTTTTACAGAACGCCTACCCAATTTGCTTCAATATGTCGTATTTTTAGCGATAAACTTCAAACAACGGTATAGTAAATTCAGGTTCCCAGTGAGATTTAACGATATAAGGCTGAATTTAGAACAAAATATCGTGTCATCGGTTGATTAATAAAATGAAACCAGCTGATGGTGGAGAGTTACATAAATATACGGAGAAATATGGATTGGAAATTATGTCCTGGCCTAACCTCCTATAGAGAAATCGAGAGTAGGTTAAGTTGTTTGATCAGCGATCATATAAAGCTTGCTGAAACTGCAGCATTAAAGAGAGGATTATCTTGCGTATAGATAGAAGAGAAGAGAACATAAAACTTCCGAGTTCTGCCGAATCAGTGCCTCCTTTACTTCCAATAATCTAATACCTGAAATTAAATAAATTCTTGGGGAGGATCATGAACTAAAAACGTGAACCGGCACTTTTGATGTTTCTATATTTGCTATAGGACCTTGGCAACTAATCAGCGTCATTACATGGAATTGGAGGGACTGAAAAATGCTTTACGTTCGAGTAAAAAGAAAATGTGGTTTTGATGCCGGAAGTTTAAAAGAGATCGCGGTCATTGGATCGAACAGCGAAGATTACGCTGTTCCATCATATTGAACTTACCCCAGTACTTATAATTTTCTTCCAACACAAAACAAGACGCATGCAAAGAATATTCTCAGGACAAAAGTTTTAAAACTACAATAATAAAATCCAATTCATTAACAAGAGTATATTTATAGTTTGATGAACTTCACTCTTAAATCAGGAAAAAAATAGATTTATATAATCCAATGACGACTACAAATGATCCCACATCGATCGATTATCATCGATATCTTCAAGAATAATTTACTATGGACTCATCAGGGTCATTTCCCAGCATAATTCTACCATCTTCGAACGGTTCCGGCGGTGTGGAGCTGGACACATAACTACTAACTAGGCTAGCAAAACTCTCATTTTGTGGGAGTGGAGCTAGCCTGGCGGTAACGTGCCCAACTTTGCTTGGCGAATCGGGGCCTGACGGACCGTCGCAGGTTCGAATCTTGAAAAACAAAGTTTTTCTTTCCACCTGTGGGATCATTTGTAGTCGTCATTGGATTATATAAATCTAATTTTCCTGATTTAAGAGTGAAGTTTGGAGTTTTCATTAAATTATAAAGAGACGGCTACGCTGCTGGATTATCATCGATATCTTCAATAATCACCATCGATATCTTCAAGAATAATTTATATTTATAGTTTTTTCAGTGGATCTTTTCCAATTAACTATTCACGGAGAATGAAGTAAAATTACGTGTTATGATTATGATGTTTCTGAAATCTTAAACATTATTTCCGCAAACTTGAGCATTTTCTTTGTGGTTCGCGAGATTTAATCCTTTCGATGAGTTTGCTTTCCACGCGAGATTATTTTGTAGCAAACACGAATAGCCAACCGCAAATAGTAATTTATACACCTTCGCTAATTCAACAAAAGGTTACACCCAAGGCTTAGAAAGGTTAACAAAAGTTTGCAGGCACTTATTCATTGTGTTTGGCTAATAATTTAGCGATGACGGGTACTATACATACTCATACCGATATTATAGTATGTTAGATAATAATTACAGAACAAGCTTTATCAAAGGAATGCCGCTACTTTAATGTGGGATGAAACTACTGGTACAGAGAATCAGGAATCTTAATTACAAAATACACAGGAATATTGTTTCCGAGCTTATAATATAGAGTCCAGCGAGAAAATATCTAACCGCGTATTCGCAAAGAGGAAATGGTCTCTACAGATAAAATTTATTTCTATATGGTTGTATGCGGTATTATTCATTGTCCTTCGTTGAAATTACACTTCAAGTCATATGATGCATGACTTATAATTACGAGAAAAAAAAACCAATTTTTTTTGGCATTATAACCTTATGCAGAATTAAGACAAAAAGTTTCTTATTCGACTTGGCATTCCGAAGCGTCACGTTTCTTCTTCTCCTCATCTTTCTAAATACTCTTGAATGATAATCTGGCAGCGATATATAGCTTATACCGGCTTCTTTAGGGAATCGAAAACCTATCATGTGCCAGCCTAGCAGTGTATTTTATACACTATGTTGGTTCCATGCAGGCCTTTATGTATGACTGTTCAGTATTAGGCAACAGTACTGCATGGATGGTGATGTTTCTGTATATACCCCTGCACAATTGGAAAAGGCTATCCACATCATTATTTGAAAATGGGTTCTCCATTTTATCAAGGTCGTTTTTATGTGTCTGCACGGTTATACGGTAGATATATGATCAGAATTTTATATTAGGACTTTGGCAACCGGCGTGTTAACATTTGTCCGAATGATGATACTGAATGTTCAAAGTATATGCGCAGTCATTCCTTGGGGATTTCGGTATACGTCTCTTGTGTAGGTAATATGGATGAAGAACAAATTCAGTATTTTCTTCACGTCTATATGAAGAGCCATTAAGTTTCAGACATTGACTATCAAGAATAATATTTCTTTTGGAGATAAGTGAGTAATAGCCACATGAGTATTTTCATATATAGGTATAGTCTTTCGACATCATTCCATTTTACAGCAGGCAGGCCTGCAATATATTGACCTGATCTTGCAGATCCTCAGGGAAGCCACCAATAAAATGGTTTATGATCCCAATTTATCCAGAAAAAGTGTCCGACTCCTGTGAAATAAATTAAGGCAGTCTAATTACACTTTTTTCTTTGTTAATTAATAAGTACAGTGTGCTGAAGTAATTTGGATACAGTCACTGCTGATCGTACGCAGAACTTTTTTGATATTGATTAGTTGATTACAAATAGTTTTTTTTTTTCCAATTCGACTTCTTTGTTGTTTAAAAACCAAACTTCTTTCACTGAGCAGACTAAAAATGTAATAGTAATTTTACTTATGGTGCACAGCATGCTCTGTACAATAGCTAAATTGGTATGAGCACCCTTGCATAGAAAAATTCCTGAGCTATTTTTTCTCAGCTTCAAAATTAGAATCCCTTCACCTGGTGCACGTCGCGAACAATAGACCTGTCAATCACATCCATTGTTTCGCGGCTTTCACAGGTTGGGTGAACTGAAGAGATTATAATTTGAAGCTTTAAGACATAATATTATTGACACTATCATAGCTAAAATATCTCAATCTAATAAGCTCACTACTTAGACCATAGATAAAAATTCACAGGATCGCATGTAATAGATTTTCGGTATACTTATACCTACCAAGCTAAACTACTAGGTATGTTTCCAGTAATTATAAAAGTTCAAAATGTGAACCGTGTTAGCACTATAATATGAATGGTAACAGAACTGCATGCTGTACGCTCCTATATAGATTCACGGAATGTTGCTCCCTTCGCTTAACTTAATGATGGCGATTCATTACAACTGGCTTGCAACCATGATGTGCCTAGGCTCGTATAACGTTTTCCCATTTTAGAGAAAACGAATTTACTCTCATATTCGCACAACTATAATTTAGCGTCATCAGGTGGGATGTAGTACAAGGAATCCTTACGAGGGAATAGGAATTGTTTCAGAGATTGTATTCCATCGGTAAAATTTTGACACGGGACTGTTTGTCTGGTTTGCCAAGATAATATGAACGCGTTTCGGCCGTTATATCACATACGGAGACATATCATTACCGCATTATATTGTACAGTTAGATAACGACCGACTTATCTCGCAGCTCGCACTGCCTGCTGTACTGTTTCACTCCAGTCACTGCACATACACAGTAGGAAATATTTACGAAACCAATAATAACGGTCATCTGTAAGTTGTGCTAACACCAGTAGAGGCTGAGGTTTTCTGATATTGCTCTCGCAGGTGCTGTTAAGGGGTCACAGCTCCTGACGATTATCCTTATAAGGGTAGACGATATAATATGGTTTGTACGTTAGAATCCCAGGAAGGAAATGCGTTTCGGTTATTGTCCCCAATGGATGAGAAATATTACATTTGTGCTACATAACTTCCACTGTCAATGGTTGCCCTCTATGGACCCTATTATTTTATTTGCAATTTTATAAATTCGCGTTCTATAAGTCTCTCTTATGTACGATATTCTCGTACATTTTAATGAGTAAAAGTATTGAAATTATTTTCGCAAATGGGTATCACATTAGCCTGAAGACTGCACCTGTTCACTGCGCTATATCCAGGTATAACGTTATTTGGGTAAGACGTTTATACCTTGTGTAACAGCCCATGTTGCTAAATATACTTAGACTATAATGCCAGGGATATTGGTTATAATATATTGCCTACTTTCGAACAGAAAAGTGGAGATAATGCCCTAACAAACATCGCGTTTTAACAACTTAAATTTTAATACTGAATGAACCATTGCCTGTAAAGAACAAAAGAGAATTCTGAAAAATTCTCAGCCATTTTGAAACCTGATAAAGATGACGTAATCCACATCAGTTTGACATGGCTGCAAGGGTGTTTACTGTTTATACCCGCAAACTTTTATAAAATATAATCGAGTACCGATGAAAACCCAAGGGAAACCCAATTTTCCCTATCAGTGAGATGTTCTCTAATCTTCTTAAATATTACGTCAGCAAGGACACAACCACTCAACGGGTTTGGGGTGCGATTTAATTGTATTATCAGTATCTTCCTTAAATTAATCAGCTAAACGTGAACTATTATACGGGGTAATTACAGGGTAATTAATCATCTCAATAAAATGTATAGGTGCATTATTTTGCCTAACCATATATTTTGCCTCTCGGTCGCTCCTGTTGAAGCAGGATGACGTGTTTCCTAACATGCTTATGAATATTTTGTTCTTGCAAAATGGATTTGCCTTATGATTTTTTCAACATTTTATTCTATGTATAGAATCATGAAGCTCTATATTCGACTTTAAATAACTTACTCGACTTCAAAGATTACGGCTTGAACTGAGAATTGGATCCAGCACTGCCATCAAAATGTGGCCACTGCTGTGAGCGATATAAGCATTAACACAAATTATACAACGATATAGAGTATTAAATATCGCTGGTCATCTTTTTTTATCAAGCGACTATAATACAGAATACAGATATAGTATATAACGGTATATAAGGACAAGCTTCCGTGAACGATGATGGCCAATTTTTCATATTTTATCACTATCTTTCACTACCGTTATAGACCGACTGTAATCTACAGCCTTTATTCTGCTTTTAGAATCAAATGCACCCCAGAATATAGAATTTGAAATATCCCACATAAATATTACAGTATTTTCAATGATGGCGGGGCTTAAAAATTCAGAGAGTAAAGAAACTCGAGTCGTGACATTGCTGTTTACGCAACACCGTCTTTGCTTTTCAACAATGATTGCCAGCTGACGGTGGGCAGTAAACCGCCAAATAGAGCTTGGAAATGGCAAAATTAAAGTCCATAAAAATTCTCACAAAACTCCGGGTTCATGTATATACAGCACAAAGTTTAGGGGCACGGAGTAAAATGTATATAGCCTATATATCCATTCTTGGCACAATAATATGAGAAATGGTTATGGAGAGAGGAACTATGCGGCACAGCAGACAGGAAAGTGTAGTTTGCATTTAAATATTCCCGTTTGAAATGCTTAATCGTATATCTCGTATATAAAATAACGCAGTTCGTATGTACGTAGCATACAAGATAAAATAATCGATATAAATTGCCATTTCATTATCGGAAATCCTGCTACCATTTGACAAAAAATTTACAGTTACTGTTGTATATACTCATAAGATACGAAGCGTATCAAAAAGTAACCGAACTTGGGTACCATATTATACAAACTCGATAGCCTCCGCATTTGTATACTGAAAACAACAGTTGTCTTCAGTAAAATAATGCGGAAGCTATCGATTGTATCAGGAATTAATAATTCTAAGGAATAGCTGAGAGCTAAGCGAACGTGTAGTATCGAAATATAGTTCTCTATATAC
>JAQFYH010000770.1:0-11190 GCA_034694405.1 Scolopendrellopsis subnuda
ACTATGGTATTATAACCATTGATTTCGCAGTTTTAATCATCAATATTATTAAAACTGCGAAATCAATGGTTATAATACCATTGATTTCGCAGTTTTAATAATATTGATGATTACTTTCGAGTATTACCGTACTTTTACAGTACTTTTTACCGCTGGGGCGGATACAGGATTTTTTTAAGGGGGTCCCCAGACGCGCAGAAAATTTTTGAATTTTTAACTCCATTTCTTTGTGTTTTCGCGTTATATCACCGCCGAAGGCGAAAATTTTTGAATTTGTATTGATTTAGTGGTTTCGCTTTATATCCCCGCCGGAGGCGAAATTTTTTTAAATTTTAACCAACGAAAGTTAAATTTCGAAAGAAAAACTCAAATAGAGGACATTTAGGGGTCCTCTGAAGATAAATAGAGTTCAGAGGACAGCGGGCTAAAATAGAGGATTGTCCTCTGAGATAGAGGACGGTTGGCAACCCTACCTGCATGGTTTGACCTAAGAACCTCATTCTACTCAGATGTTCTTACTTAGGTTTGACCAAGGAGATTATTATGTACCGTATATATATAATCTCCTTGGGTTTGACCAAGAATTAATGATCTACTTCTGGTTTGACAAAATAAGTTATTGTGAGAGGTCACAATATACGGGGTACCGGGTACCTTACAAAAAAATAATGCTGCAAATTAAACGGGGGCGTAGTTAAGAACTACTCCGCATTATAGACGGGCTCGTGAGTTCTCGAACGAAAGATTGGTAAATTAATCAAAAAAGAGAGATTGTGGATTCTTGGTAAAATCTCATGCCAAGGAATCCAAATAAAAAGGAGGGTGGAAGTCGTTTGCCATATCACAAAATTTGAATTCAAGGTCAAAATAAAATCTGGATCAATGTGAATTTCCGATTTTGCACCTCCATCCTGATCCGAGGAAAGTTAACCGAGGTTTCTGAATTTGAATTTGCCACGAAAAGCACCATAGATATGCGATCTGAGTCTGGTGTTCAAGAGTGGACCAAAAGCTGCGCAGTGCGCAGTGATAGCGCCGTAGTCATCGAAAATTTACATCAAGCTAAGAAATAATCTTAAAAGCTGTTAAAATTGGCTAAAATATTTTAAATATGTTTATAATATAACATTTAAATTATTTTTATGTACAGTATTGTTTAAAATGGCTAGTTTACAAAAACATCACCTTACCCGAGTCAAACTCAAATGACCATAAATAAAACTGAATGCCCCAAGATGGCGACGTCCAGGTATTTTAAACAACCACACGATTGCTCCAAAAAAACATGATTTGTTCGTAATTTTTGCTTATTAATATAAAAAAACATGGAGCAAGATAACGTTGTTAACCATCTTCAGAACTATGGACAAGAGAAATTAGAAAAATTAAAGAAATTAGAATCAAAAATCCCAAGTATATTGAAAGAGAAGAAGAAGACGTTGGAGTACAGTGCTGAGATTTTAGATTTACTCGGGAAATACGAAGACATTAAGGAACAAACAATAGTAAATTTTGACCAGTTTCCTGTTTCTAAGAAAACTCTGGATGGCTTACGAGAAGCCAATTACATTCATCCCACAAAAGTCCAGAGAGAATCTATTGGAAAAGCTTTGCAGGGCAAAGATTTATCCGTGGCAGCAAAAACTGGATCAGGAAAGACTAGCCTTTGTAATTCCACTGCTGGAGAGACTGTATACTAGCTTATGGAGCTCAGACAGTGGCCTCGCTGCCCTGATAATCACTCCCACCCGAGAATTGGCAACTCAGATAATTATTTAATGTGTTCAATGTCGTCGGTAAATTTCATGGCTTCTCCATTGGGTGCGTTATAGGAGGAAAAGTATGTAAACAATTTTTTAATATTTTGAAAGCTTTGCAACAAAATCATGTGTTTGTATTTTGTAACCAATTTTTTTCTTCATTACTCCTTCCAGGATCGAGACATCGAGTACGAGAAGAATGTGATTGATAGCTGTAACGTTGTCATTTGCACGCCTGGTCGACTTCTGTTGCATTTGAGTGAAAACAGGTCATTTTATGCAGATAATCTGAAAATGTTAAGTAAGTATTTCTCTAGGCCTAGTTTCTAATAAAGCCTCTATTACCCTGGAAAGCCTCTTACACTTTCACTCGTCCTTGAAATAAATTCACTGATGCAAATTTTTTGTTTGTTTGCACAGTTGTGGATGAAGCAGATTGTGTTTTGCAACGATCTTTTATGGAATCAGTTGATGAGGTCATGTCATACCTTCCAAAGACCAGACAGACTATGCTTTATTCCGCAACTCCACCCAGGTTAGTAATCATTTTCGGATTTTTAAAACAGCATTACGCCATTTTGTCCCACCTTTCTTTTTTCTGTCAATATCAATGTTACCAGAAATTTCTGATGTTACCAACACTGCTTTGTTCGTTCTCGGGTAAATTATTGGTAAAAAAAAAGCATGTATGTCTAGATATATAAATACACTCTAGATACCACCACAAATCGGAGATTGAGATCCATCTCAATTTTTAACAAATAACGTTCGCACTTTTTTACTTGAAATTACATGACCCGCATGATTTATTAAAAATTGAGATTGAGATGAATCTGACTCTTTTTTCCTGATTCGTGGATCTGGTCTGTAGTCTGTAGATCTGGTCAGCTCAGCTGGCTGACATTTTAAAATATCAGAATCTACGCAAAATAAGGGGAGAATGTTTCCGTAAAAAAATCTCCATAGATTTCTTCTCTCTCGTTTTTATAAAGGAACTGGAGTGACCTGCAGAGACTCAACATGGGTAAAGACACCTGGTTCGTGTCGGTGAACGAATTCAATGCCAAATCAACTCCTAATTCACTGACTCAGGTAAATTTCCTCCCTTTGCTAAAATGCCGATGGCTGCTCCAACTCAGGTATTGCTAATCTTGATGGTTTTCATTATCAGAAATGGGTCAAAAATGATATTATTTTTTCAGTATTACGTTCGGTGTAAGCTGCTGCACAAGATCAACTTCCTGTACTCGTTTGCGAAACATTATGCAGATAAGAAAACCATCGCTTTTGCATCAACTTCGAAACAGGTTTGAGTCGAATCTAAAATTTTTCAACACGAAATCTTATTTCACTTATTTTGATCATTGTTAAAAGTAAGTTTGTTTTATTTTCCAACCGTAATATCTTTTTTTTTGTTTTGTTCAAGGTTTCATTCTTGTCCGAAATATTGAAAAGAATGGACAAAGAACTCAAGATCTTCGTGTTTCACTCTCACGTCGGTGCCACGCAGCGTGCGGAAGCGTTTGAGAATTTCTGTAAAACCTCGACTGGCATCATGATTGCGACCGATATGGCAGGAAGAGGACTGGGTAATGGCAATTAAAATGTTATATGGATTTAAAAATCAAAAAGTTTAAGTTTAATTTTATTTTTGTTTTTCAATATTTGCACGTTTCATATTATGAGTTTGGTGAACTCAATTGTAGTATTTTAGAATTTAAAAATCGAATGGGATTAAACAAGCAATGTGATAATCGCATGAAACAACTCTTTCATTATACATTACAGATTTTCCAAACATAGATGTTGTGCTCCAATATGACTGTCCTGAAAGCATCGACACATACATTCACAGAGCAGGGAGAACGGCAAGGTGCGAAGAAATTGATTTAATTTCGTTGGTTTATCCTAAGAACATTACTGTAATGTTCTTAGGTTTATCCAATGCTGCTATAACTCAAAAAATAATATTCATAATTCATATGTCGTCCTAATTCAGAAATGTCGTATCTACACTTTTTACCTTTTCTTTTTAAAGTGTAAATACAATGTTTGGGATATGTTTCATAGTATTCACAAACTACACCTGAACTAATATCCAATCAAATCTGCTTTCGATTTTATACAGGTTCAATGGTTTGTGCTTACGTATCCTAAACATCGTATTTACACTTGAAACAGAACATGTAAAAAGTGTACTGTAGATACGACGTTTCTGAATTAGGTTGACGAATACCGATAAGTACTTTCCATAACTAAAACTCACTGCATTTAGGCTCCTTAAGTTGTTTGTAATGTACCCACCGCGTCAAATTGCGACCAAATCAATGAAAGGCAGAGTGAAGGCAGCGTGCTCGACTTGTTGGATCTGAAGATCCGCGAACCTAGTCGAAGCCACTAGGAGAAATTGTAGCTCCATTGGGAAACTTCTCATCGCCCTCGATCCCAAAAGTGTCATTAGATCTAGGGCACCGGTTAGGGTTGTGCGAATAGTAAAATTTTCATTCGAATATTCGAAAACGATCGAATACTGTAAAACGACAGTTTTAGTCAGGTAATTGGACACTATGGCAAAACTTCTGGATATTATGGCTGCCTATGTAGAATATTATGGAGCATTATGCCGTATCTGAGCTATTTACTATTCAATTTTTTGTGCAAACTAGGCGATTACCGTTATAATTGAGTAGGCCCTAAATGTCTTTTACCAAGTGGTATTCGAAACATAATCGAATATTCGATATTCGATTAATCAGCATTCGATGTTCGAATCGAATCGAATATTCGAACTTTTCGAATATTCGCACATCCCTAGCACCGGTATTTATTTGATACAAGGAAAAGAAAAGCACTTGCTTTAATTTTTGTTAATTATTCCGTAGATTTGGATTGCAAGGGGAATGCATCCTGCTGTTAACTCCGTCGGAAGAACCTGGGATGCTGAGACAATTGAAGGAGAGGAACGTCCCAATCAAAGAAATGACGTAAACCACCTTTGCTTAAATCAGAACTGGTACTGGATTTAATTTTTTTAAATGGAATTTATTTTAACAATGAATACGGTATATTATTTTTTCAGCATAAATAGAGAATTCCTTAAAACTACCCGAAAACGTCTAGAATTTCTTTTGCCTCAGAATTGGATCTTGCAGAAAATGGCCAAAGAGGTAAGAAGGAAAACGTTCATAATTTCGGATCTCGCTACTGACAAACCATAGGCACAGGTGGTCTTTGGATAAAGAGGGGTCTGTCTGACTACAGTAAATCAGGGGATAATGAAAGCCACTCGTTTAGTTGAAACTGACGAGTGACCACTGTTGACAAAACTTATTAAAATCGCCAGCAGCCAATCATCTCGTCAACGTCAATTACGTGCGATCCATTTTCTCGCCTTTTCTTTTCGTTAGATTGTGGGAGAAGACGTCATACAAGTTTCCAATGTGTTCATCTTATGTCGTCTATCGTTACAATTTTCTGCTTTTGAAATAAAAAGTTGCTTTGTGCTTAACTGCTTATTTTCAGGCATTTGAAGCTTATCTTTCCTTCGTATTTAATCAGTCGAACAAAGAAGTTTTCAAGTACAACGACGACACGGTTAAAACGTTTGCTAGGTGAGTCGACGTGCTGTGGCGTCTAACTGTAATCGAAATTTTATTATGGCGTATCTGCAAAAAGTCAAATACTGAGACTGCTGTGACAAGTTCGTCACGGGGACGCCTTTTTAAAACATTTTGTCGTTTACTCTCTAGGTCTTTCGGTTTGATGACTCTGCCGAGGATCAACATTTTATCTCAGAAGGATCTGGAAAAGCAACAAAAGGACGTGGAGATCGATAGACCACAGAAGGAACCGACCCAGACGAAAGATCTACCGGAAATCGAAGAATCTACCGAACAGATGAAAGACATTGTTACGGATAGATTACGGTTAGTTTGTCATATTAGTGTAAAACATTTCGCCTCCTTTTCTGAGGACGTTGATTTAAACGCGGATTTTGTTAATGACTCTTCGGACCAACACAATCTCTTGATTCAGTATTTTAGCTAAGAGTACCCTCGAAAATCGCAAGAATGTGTTGTTATTTAAAGCGTACGGTATATAGGAGGATGGTGGTGGGGTTTCGTCGTTAATTTTATTCAGTTATGAATAATAATAAAAATAAAACAGTTATAAAAACTGGTAATTTTTTTATTTTCAGCGATTTTATAAATCAGGATGCCGCCGATAATGTTGAGGGTTCGACCAAAAGCGAAGAAATTCTGCATTCTGTGGAAAAGAAGGAAAAGGAATTCAAGACGGGACTTCTTCCCACGGAAGTGATCACGCTGGACATTCCCGAAGAACTGGGAGACCTTATAATCAAGAGGGTCTATGAACCTGGAAGGTTACCTATTTCCTTGGAAGACCATGTACGTTGCATTTTTTATGATCTCACTCTCACTTTTACCGTAATTTTAATTTATTTAACACTTCAAAGTGATGAATTTTTTTTTAATTTAGACCGAATTCAAGTTATTACCGAGGCGACGGAGGAAACCATTGACGAGGATTGGAATTGCTAAAAAATTGATCAAGAGAGGCGTCATTGTGCCGAAGAGAATCATCTTCGACGAGGAAGGATACGAAAAAGTGAGTTAAACGTTTGTTTGATTTGTCATCCGATTGATCGTGCGTAAAAATCAAATTTGTCGTTTCTTCTAGATGGAAATAGTTGGAAGCGTGTTGAGTCAAGTGAACAAGGAGACCGATTTCGAAAGATACAGCATCGAAGAAGCTGCCATGGCTCTCGGAAGACTGAGGAAATGGCAGATGACCGCTTTCGTTCAGCACAATAATCAAGTTTTCCAGGTAATAATTGCTCATGAACTCGTTAAAATGAATAACGAAAAAAATAATTTGCGTCTAACGAAGTAATAAAATGAATTTTTTTTTTAAACTTTGCAGTCTCAGACGGCGTGGAAGAAGTTGAGCAAGATCAGTACCGAAGATCAGATTATTGATGTAAGAATCTTATGACTACCGTCTGCATGAGCTTTCCTTAGCTGCTAGTTATGTTCCAGTCATTACATCACAGCGCTCAAGTGCGTCTGCCCGTTTTACTAATCACCGTTTCTTCTAGTAAAATCGTTGCTGTAGTCGTTGCCATTAAATAAAAGGGCATGATGTCGGTTCTTTCTCTTTTTATTATCGACTGGTAATATCAGTGTAAGATTTCGAAATGAGAGGTTGGCGAGATTTGCTAATTTATAAGAATTATGTAGAGTAGGACGATTTTGTTAAAAAGAAACTGATTATCTAGACTACAAAAAAATTTTTTTCTTCTTCTTCTTTTGACAGTTGGAAAATGTGTTCGTCGACGAGGATGGACAAGAAATTGTGAAACCAGCAACTATAAAACACCAGCTGAATATAATAGATTCATTACCGAATCCGAACCAGTTTTACGGATCTCGATCGGATTCGAACAGCGAATCGGATTCGGACGAGAAGGAAAGCGAAAAAGACAGTTCCGAAGAATTCGACGAGTCGAATTTCGATTTTCCTCACGAATTAGCCGGAATTGTGAAGAAAAGGGATCGACCCCCATCCGACGACGAATCTGATGAAAACGAAGGAGACGAAATCGACGAAGAAGGTGGCTATTCCGAGGAGGAAGGCGATTTTGACGGAGGAATCGTAAGAAAGCGAGACAGAGAACCCTCTGACGACGAAATTTCGGACGATTCCGAAGAATACGGCGATTCAGAGGACGACGTCGACGAAAAATCGGACGATTCCGGCGATTCTGAGGACGCCTTCGTCGAAGAATCTGGCGAAGAAGAAGAACAGATAGAAAAGAAGAGAAAACCCGTTAATGTGAAAGGAGAAACGTCGACTGGACTCGTTGATGAGGAAGCGAGGGCGCTGCGACTGCGGGCCAAGAAGGAAAAGGAGGCCAAGTTCGCTGCGAAGAAGAGAAAGACGGACGAATCGGACGACGACGCGTTAGACTTTGAGCAGAAGATGCTAATCGATCAATTGCCAGATCCCGATGCCATTTATGGTGACGATAAAACGGAAGAAGAGACGAGGTAAGACGCCACATTAACTTGTCATAACATTGAAACGAAAGGTATTCCAGACGGTGTTTTCGGGTGTTCAGTAGGCCGTTAAAATAGTGGAATTTTAGACACTCAACTGCCGTTATTCAGTAGATTTTTCCTTTCATTTAAAATCTAGATATTTTATTACGTATTTCGAAAAGTGCAAACTGAATTTCATCTGTATTTTTACCATTTTACAGGAATGACGATGATGACGGCTTAGAGCGACCGATGAACACGGGTTTATCAGTGACGGAAGAAGAAGATTTGGTCCTTAGACTTCTTTCAGCTATTAAAAAAAGATCCTGATGTGATTAAATAACAGAATAAAATAAATGTTTAATTTTACAATATTGTGTTTCGGTGTTAGTTTAAATTAACTCCTGACACCGTCGGTACATGTAATGCAAGCAGAATGTCATGTCATCTTCAGTTCCGCGTTATCTTTCACGAGAAAGGGTAGCTGCCCTGCAAAATGGATTTATGAATGTGGCATCATCCTTTGTCACTGCAAACTGATGGCGAGTCCATGTGACATTCCTAGTTTTTTTTTCTTCCAGGGGGGTGCGAAGTAGGGTGTCCCAAAACCAACATGAGTTGAAATCTTGTGAGACGTTCCAAATATACATGGTACTGTACTGTACATGTGAAAGCAGACAAGCAAAATCTCAAGAATTTTGGATAATTGTAAAAGGGGCCCAAAGTTGTTTCCCTATAGGAAAAACAGCGGTAATCTATATAAAATGATTCCGGTACCGTAATGAAATTGAAATAAAATGAAATACTTGGCAGAAATGTTCAGAACTATGACCTGTAACCATTCAGTACAAGAGACCCGATTATTACCAGGTAAACATTTTTTCAATACGGTACATTTAATTTAAAAAGCATGCATGACCTAACAATAGATAGCAAAAGCCCTTATATTTCCCGGTTATTTTTCCAAGCGTTAGTTCCGAACTCGGTGCATCAAATCAATTATCAGGAGAGTATCGCAGCTAGTTGGGCGAAACCATAGATAAAGGACAATGGTTTTTCTATGGGGCGAAACAACTGTTCAAATTTCGCGCGAAAAGTTGAAGCATCCAGCTGCTCTGAAGCGTCATACGTCGATGGAGTTTCGCGCCAAGTCTCCAATGTTTTGTTTGCCTTTGAAAGGAAAATAGTGCACGTATTTGATAAATTGATTATAACAAGGGGGTAAAGGGTCACAGGTGCAAGTGTGTTAACGCTATAGCCTACTGATTTTTCTAGGGAAGAAATTTTCTAGCAAAGAAATTAAGCTAGCCTCAACTTGCTGGATAAAAATGGATGATGATGATGGTAAGTTCAGACTCTTTGAACAAGAAAAATGTTACAAATCTAGTAATCTACGGTAGGCTAGCTACTTTAGATTAAAGATCACAAAGACAAAGATGAATTGAAGATGTAAGAAAATTGGCAAAATGATTACGATCCTAATCCTATCATCTGTGCCTATAGCGAGATAGCAGAATATAGCCTACCTACATTGGCGAGTAGCAAAGTTTTTAGTTCCATTGGCACAGCTTGGATAATTAACCTCAGATAACTTTCAGATGGATAGGCCTATAAGTACAGTACGGTAGCCTGCCTGTTCTTTTTTCCTAGTCGAGGAAAGAATTTTCACATGCTCAAAGTTGAACGTTACAATCTCCAAAGATAGTCTATGCCCCTAAGGTACTTATACCGTAGGCTCAGGCACCTATCTGTGATCGCAGCATAAACCTTGTATCCATGCAGTAGTGTGATCTTTTGTCTTGGACTCTTGTGTTTAGATTGTGATTTGGACACACTGATTAATTTATTGGATAACGATGAGGATGCATTCAATTCCAGTCAATCAAATGCAAGTTCAAAGACAGGTTGGTGTAAATTCATTTTGTTTGAATTGTTTCTAAATTGAAATTTAATAATTTATAACATGTGCTATTTTACTTTTATGACTGCTTAATTCATGGACAAAACAATTTGACATGTATCAGTATGAGATGAAAGAGACTAGCTACATGGCAATTGGCAAATATTGGCAATTGATCATAATACTGCTGTAATTAATAAAATTAATACTGAATTTTTCAAATCTATATCAATTAATGCACACATTTTTTTTTTCAGCATTGGATAAGAGTGACCAAAGCAATTGTACAACAGCCACTGGTACAGTGGAGGAATTAAAAAATGGATCTGCGACCAGTGATTCTTGTAGCCAGAGGATCAAAGAAACCACGAGCGGCAGTGCCAGTTTGCCACCGGAAGATGATTTAGAAGCAGAACTTTTGGAAATGCAGCAAAAGATGAAAAAACTGCAACAAGAAATTGCCAGACGAAAGAGTGCTGCAATTGCTCTTCCAAAACAGAATCGGGCAAAAGGTTTGTGGTCACTGCTGATGAAACTCACAGGCTAGATCTTAGAACAAAGTTTGCTTTGAACAAATAATGTGTACAAATTGTTCTGTAGCTGTAGCGCCTGTAGGAAAGAAGTTGGTGGACGTATCTGAACAGATGTTTGGTGAAATCTTGCCAGCCCCCAAACCATCCGTGGAGACGTTGGAAGCAATTAAGAAAGTTGCAGAACGTAGTGTTGTTCACACAGGTTAGTCAAATCTTGCCTAGGGAACATGGTTAATTCCAGATTATAAACTACCCAGTAGTACTTACCGTAGTGAATAATAATTGAGGTATAACATATTCATGCGGTTTAAAAATAGTTCAGTCTTTCTTCTGCAAATAATTTTATTATTTATATGGTGTACACCGTCAATCCACGATTTTGCACCTACCGGGTGTGAGACTTATTATACATTAAAAAATACTGGAACAGAGCAGGAGTTTCTGTCTGTGAATACACAATTACACATATTTCTTTTTTGTGCTTGTCAATCTGCTAAGAATAAATAATTAACTTATTTTAATCGAGTTTATTTATTGCAGGCGACACGGACAGCTCGGACGACGAGATGAATGAATCGTATCAACAACTAAACGAGTATGGACAATTCGTTAAGAAGCGTTTAGCCCATAAACCAAAACCCTCCAGCAGCAGCAGCAGTACATCGCCAAAGAGCCCAGCATGTAAGGCTCATGTGCAATTTAAATTCAGTTCAAAGAGTAGAATTTGATAATATTATTTGGTACGGTAATTAAAATGTAATTTGCATCATAGTTTCGCAGAGGCGGACCCAGCTAGGGGGTGAGGGGGGTGACTCACCCCCCCCCCCCAAACTTTTGGCATATTCGGTATTCGGTAGCATTTCGTTCGGTATTCGGTAGAATTTGATTCGTTATTCGGTAAAACATGGTTCGGTACATTCGGTGAAATATTTCTT
>JAQFYH010000771.1:0-11188 GCA_034694405.1 Scolopendrellopsis subnuda
TGTCTGATTGCCAGAAGAACGGAGGTAGTTTTCAACGATTTTATTTTGACTTACTAGGTTTTTCCAAAATAAGTAACTGCTTTATGCTATACTGGCTGTGCCACGATTTCTCTCCGATGTGCAGTTTACATTCTCACATCTCATAGAATGTGTTTTTATGAGATTTCTGGATCATACTCTTCAACCTTCCCACATTTCGTAGATATAGTGACGTTCTTTGAGATATGCAGCGCAGTCTGGTCACTATATACGGATATACGAGTTTTACTATAAAATAACGAGATTCGTTTTTAAGACTCTTAAAAGTCCACCGCGCGCGAGCAGCCCCCTTCTCTCTCTTAAAACGTACGAATTAAACTTGATTAATTAGCATCGTGGTTAATTAGAGCATATTAATATCATAAATTGCCGCGGTGACATGTTCATTACAGTGATTAAAATTTGAGATTCACCAAAATTAGTTAATTACAAAGATGCCGGACGGACTTATTAAGTCTCTCTCGCAGCTTCTCTCTCGCCCTCCCCGTTATAGAGACATATTCGATACAGCGCAGATATCTTCGCGTTGCTGCTGGCTCTCGCTCGTATTATAGAGTTGGGGTGTTTTTCTAATTACGCGCGCATGCTAATTAGTTGGGCCTTGATGGGAAGGCGCCGATAACAGTGGACTGACCCTTAAAGTTTATGCCAGTAACGACCTGGGGCCCCAACTGTCTTTATAAGATAAGTATTCATACAATAACTGGGTTATATCGCTGAATAATTAGATTAGGCCTCGTTCCTATCTCTCGTACAAGATTCCTTTTTATTACTAAATGTAAGAATTAACATGACAACGGCGCTTATGCAGTGATAAACATAACGCAACCCCCCCCCCCCCCCACAACAACTCATACGGCAGTTAAGGAAAATCGTTATTTTCGCCATTCTGGGTTTTTAATTTTACTTGTAAAACGGTGTACAATTCTCACGCCCAGATACATCTTACGACTTGGTCCTTAGGATATAGTTACGACGCGCGACGCGAGTCCGTACAAATCACGTCGTATCGAAATCGTAAGATTTTTTTCTTTTCCAAAAATATTGTACGGTAATTTTGGCAATTTTTCTTCCTCTCTAATGCCGAACATCTTGTGCATGACGATAAAGAACTCATAGGAAATATAAAACTGAAAAAAAATTTAACCGTACGATATTCGATATAGTCCCATCGTACCAGTTTTTGTCTCTAAAATGCTGTCGAAATCTTCAGCGTGTTAGTCGCGAAAGATTAGAGATTCTCTCACCTAAGTATAAGTTACTTCGAATTTAGAATAATTATGATTCGACGAAGGATTATGTTTAACAAAATTACCGTCTACTCTCACTCTCTTTTTGTCGGTAATCAAATGCACACTGAAAAAGCTATATATTCCCATCTTTTGTGAATAATCGTTTTTTGCATCGGAGAGATCTCTTTCTAGACCCTCGATAGCATCATCGCCCCGCTCGTGCTGCACAACTCTTTGATCTCGTTCTTGTCTCCCCTCGCGACAAAAGGTGAAGTGGGTAAAATCACATGTTCTCGTTCGACCCAGAGCAATCCCACTCCCCCCGAAGAGAGAGAAAGCAATAGTGTTTTCGATTGTAGGTCGCGGGGAGAAAGTTTTTCTTTTCTTTTCTGTGGGCGAAAAGGGGAGATTTCAGACGGTATTTATGAAATGAAAGAATAGATTTGTCTTACATATTACATCGCGGGTATAAAAACCCTTTTTATATATCGAAAGTGAATGCAAAAAAACAACCGAGACCCTCAGCTGCACGATGGCGAGACCTTTTTTCTCCTCTTTACTTACGGGACGTGGATAAATAAGTTTTTTTTTGCAATATCTTTTGGACGAACTTGTTTTCGCTCCATCGTGGTTTTTGGCGCGTTCTGTAGATTCTGCGTGGCGGAGACTTTCTAGGAAACAATAAAAATAAATCTCTATTTTAAATTCGAATTTCGAGCGAGATTATCATCCGAATGAAGTCGTTAATTTATTTACACACACAAAAAAAGAAAATCACCAAATTTGAAAAAAATATAACGAATTTAAAAAAAAAAATGAGTGGGGAGACGAAAAACTTCATACAGACTTAATTATATCAATGAGATTATTTTCATCGTGTTCTCTATGGCGCAACAACCGACACGAGACACATGATATTAACTTTGTTTAATCCCATTGAACTGTGTTTATTAGACGGTTCAAACATAATAATGTAACAACTTTAATTATAATTCGATACTGAATTAAATGAAAAGACACGTTATAATGAAAATATTTTCTTTACTCGCGATGCGAGAGGCGCTTGATCCGTCGTCGCGATGGAGAATCTTCGACCAATTAATTATCTCTCTCTCTGATGGGATGGATTTTGCATGTGATGCTGTAGCCCCATTACCTCCTCGCGGATTGAATTTATAAGCCCTTGTTGTTTGCTTCTCACTTCCTAAATATATGAATACAATATACGCTAATTGAATTTAAGCTCGGCGAAAGGCAAAAGCCGGCACTTTTCAACAATGTCTACAATAAAATCACGCTAATTTTGATAAGGCGCGAGTTTGGCTTTTATGTTATGTCAGCGCGGCGTTGGATTACCATTCTTTGGTGGTTTCTAACTGGACTTTGTAATGAATCCCACAGAAGGGGATTGCTGTCAGCCATTTCCAGAATTTTCTGGACCTCGGGACGACGACGGCAAATTCGAATCAATTTACTCATTACGTGGCGCGTTGAAACGAATTACCTCGCAGCTCTAAACTTTAAAATTCAAACTCACCTCGTATTTTCTGCGACCGATATCAATATGATGATGTAGTTTTCTGATGGGATTCAAATCGTGTTACGTAACTTTTTTTTAACGAATTCGATTTCTTTATGAAATTTGAACGTTTCCAATTTCTTTTTGTAACGAATTCGATTTCTTTTTGTAAAGAATTCGATTTCTTTTTGTAAAGAATTCGATTTCTTTTTGTAAAGAATTCGATTTCTTTTTGCAACGAATTCGATTTCTTTTTGCAACGAATTCGATTTCTTTTTGCAACGAATTCGATTTCTTTTTGTAAATCGAATTCTTATTGTAAAGAATAAGAAGAGAATTGCGGAACAATATTTTGTAATGCGAAAGTAAATCCTCACATTTTATTCTTTAAAAGAAAACGATATGATTGTGTAAACGATCACAACAGGCATTCGCCCTTCATACTTTATTCACTCCGTCGTGCAATAATATACTCTTGCCATTATTACACTCTTCGTAATTTTAGCTCATAATGTACAATTTCTTATAATTTTTACTCACCGCATGTATTTGCAGCAGCAGCGGCTCTCGGTCTATATATATAAGTGCTGCGGCAGTCTTTCCGCAGCACCTGCTGCATCACGGACTAAATAACCCCTTTTATACCCCGCGAGAGCTAATATGCGCATATTTTCTGAACATTTGCTTGCGGGTCGACTTTCCGCTGTTTATTACAGACCTATTTATAAGCCGCACTTCTCGCTCTCGGGTCTTTTTCGGAGGCCCCTAAAGATACTTTTAAATGTCTTTTCCCGCGCAGTTTTCAGTAAAAAACTTTTTATTGTTTAATGCAGTTAAGTATATATAAAGGCATTAGAGCCGCATTCTCTCTCTTTACCATCAAATCTAACGGCTTAATTATAACTCTTTAAACGAGCATTACAACCCCCTGCTTTAACGTAGGGCTGCGTAATTAGCTCCATGCAGAATATAGAGGAGCTGCTGACCATACCTCGCGCTCCTCGTAAATTATTGCAGCCTGGGATTTACTGTTAGTTGGCGCAACGGGGGCCATGGTCGGTCGCAACACCTCCTAACTTGAGGTCTGCGCTGCTGAGATTACTGCGTGCATTATCAACAAATGGAAACAAATGGGACCTCAGTCTAAACCTGCTAATAAAACTCTTCATATTATTATTATATGCCAAAACTAAAACATAAAGTAATCTCTCTCTATAATATGTCTTATAATTAGCTATAGTCATAAATGAATGGATTTATGCAACGTTTCAAAGGGTGCTGCTACTGGGAAAAATTGATGCACATTAACTTACATTCGAGACTTCTGCATGGCGTGCAATAGGTTCTCTTTAGAAACTAGGATGCGAAAAAAATCAATGAAAGAGTCACTTGGGGATAAGCAAATACGTAAATTGAGAAAATTCACGATTTTGCTCTTTGGCTTAAAAAAAATTCTTTTCTTATTTTTCGTCTACGTTCTGGGTCACCCTGTATATCGTTTAACATGGGAATACCCTATATGTACACTCGTATAACAGATATATAAAAATGACCGTATTAGAATGGGAAAGGGATACATGCAATCAACGATACGTTACTTGGGGTTTAAGGCTAGATCCCTATCAACTTACATATAGGTAATAGCGTATTATGCTAAGTTATAATAGGTCCCTCAGTGACCATTGCCACGAGATCATGTTACCGATTTCTCGTTTCAGAGTGACCACTGCGTTTTAAAGCGGCGGACGATATATATAAAACGATTATACAGAATTCGTTTGGGTCATCGTAACGGTCGCTCGCAGAATTGCGCTGGCCACAAAATTAGAATGTAGCGATATACGCGATATACAGCAGTGATGGCGTTGAGATAAGGATTCGGAATATCGAAGGGTTTTCGTGGATGCTTTTTAAATATTCCCGCAAAATGCTCGGAAATGTTTATTCCCGAATCCCGACGTTGCACTTATTTCTACCAAACTCTTCTCGAAGCGCATGAAGAAAAGTTCAAAATCTATTCTTTTCCATTGGATCAGGGAACCGATCTTGGCGATAGCATGGGTCTGAATCTGTGCTCGACCTAATAGTATGACGCCTTTCGGGTATTCCTTTCTAAGTTGACATATAATACTCTGCATAATTTCAGACATAATATTATACGACGCGTAATACGAGCAGGTATTTATCACTGGGTGAGTGAGAAATTTATCTCATGACGTTTCAAATCCTGCAAAAGGCACCTGATTTAATACGAAATTCACGTAATTGACGGTATCTGTTATTCGTTTCGTATTATAATCGTTGGATTTACGCAATTTTGACGTGACTTTATTAAGAAAATACCTACAGCTTATTATAGATTTGTTGTTCAATAATATGTAGATGAAGGTATTATCTGCCAGCCAGCGAAAGGGGGGAAAAGTTATATGCTGCTGCTCCGCATCTATCCCGCTCTGCCGCCGCTGTTCAATCGGTGACAAGGGCTTCTTAATTCTGACATTCTAATATAATATATGATTAACTGCTCATTGGCGTATAATGAATATTGCCATAAGCATCATTTCTCATGCTCGCCGCAGGAAGTTGCCACATTTGTATATAATACCGAAAATGCGATTTACGTTTGCATCGTTGCATCGCATGTATATAGATGACTGACCACTGGTCATCTCTTCGCTCTCCCCTCTTTCTCTCCCGGCATCCTCCTTTATTGGAATTCCATATCTAACGGATTAATTTGATAATTAACATGCCGCTTCATTCGCCTGGAGCAATAATTAGGCATGATGAGGCAGAGGGTGGGGGGGGGGGCGCGTGCGAGATCCCCCCTTTCTTTTCTTAGCCAAATATAATTCGGAACAAAGATGCGTGGAATGTTTCTGACAATGGGAAGGGACTATATTATTGATCAGTTGACCACCGGTCTCTCTCTCTCTCTTCCTCCATTGTTCTTTCATGTCGTAGCCAACGGACTGGCATTGTTATGGAGCCGTATTGTTTAAACGATTTGCTTACATAGAACCGAGCAGATAACGCCAGTCACATCTACCGAGTTTTCAGACACATCCCCGGCGATAAAGGGCCACCGGCCACTCGGGAATGCGCGTGAGATATATTTTTCACGCTAATCTAATTTTCAGAACCGGAGCAATAGTGTTAAGGACATTAGGATGGCAGTAAACACTGGCAGCAGCTAATCCGGGAAATGTACAAAATGGCTTAGAACAAAACTTGCGGAAAATACAGTAAAAGGGGGGAGAAGATTATTAAAGGGATCCATCTCTTGACCTCTCCTTTTCAGCCATAAATCGGACTGCAGCATAAAAAATATTACGGGTTTTTTTCATAATCGCACAAGGTTCAGTCGAAAATTGAGGATGAACGACGATATTGTATAAAATAACGTTGACGACGGGGAATATCAATCATAATCTTCGAAATGTTATATTTATCCCCCTCTGTCATATTTAATTTAGATGCTGCATCTTTTCGCAATCCACGTACCGAGAATACCTGGGTTTACACGAGATTACTAATGACGCAATTTTCTACGACAATTTAAGCTGTTGTTTTCTAATTCATGACGTGATGTAGAAGTATCCAGACACTCGAATAGAAATTATGACGAGATTGTCAAAGAAAATGGGCCATGAATATTCGAATATCCAATTACTTACGAGATTAACGAGCATAATAATTGATTTTACAAAAAAAAAAAAAAAAAACGAGTGTCGAAATTGTATTTTGATTCCGAAAAACACAAACCCGCGAAACATGATTTTATAATCACACTTGAAATATAGCTATAATGTGTATGATGCATTTTGTGGTGGCATCAGGATATGGATTAAACATTTTGTGGCATGTGTGTTTGCAGGGAGTTCTACTACATCCAGATGGAAAAATACGCCCGTCAGGCCATTAGCGAAGGAGTGAAAGCTGCGGAGGACATCGTGGTCTCCATCGACTCTGAATTATTTCGAGTTCTTAACTTGCACTACAATAGAAACAATCACATTGAGGTAAGTAAACTCAAAACACCTGCCGACGTAAAAACATGGTTCATTGCACTCCGCCGTGTGTGTCTTTTTCTCCATCGCAGTCACCTTTCTACGAACAGCGAGAAAAATAATGACTTGCTTTTGTTTCGGAATAATAATCATAAAAACAAAAGCTTTGATTTCATAATTTTTGGGGGGAGATCGAATTCACCGAGATCATTATCGATGGTTCAAACCCGCCACGCTTGATTATTTTAGTGGGCGCTCGTTTGGCTTCCGATCGCTGCCTCTGCTGATTGATGATAAATAAAAGAATGCAAAACTACGTAATTGAAACATTATTTTACAATATAATAAAGATTTTTTTTTTAAGTTGAAAGAAGATTTTTAAATTAAAATTATCGCGCAGTAACTTATATGAAAATCTTTTTTTTTTCGGAGAGACAAGCCGCCGCAGTTTATAATCTTGGCCAATTCCGAATGCATGTCCATTCTCTCGGTTCTGCGCGCATAAAGCGATCAATACTGTTTTACAACCTTATATATATATATATAAATGACGTCGTATTTTCTCGGTAATTTCGCACGTATTAAACATTCTCGCCTTCGAAACTAACGACATAGTTAAGGGGAGAGAGAGACGGACGCACGCGCCTCTTTAATATTGACCCCCCTCAAATAACTGTGCTAAGTACGAAAGCAGTTAACGGAAACACTCGAACTATGTTAATAAAACGACGCTTGTAAGAAGCAACTCCTGCGGAACTTGGAGGGTTCGAACCCGATTCGGCCGATGTAAAAAATGTTGGAAAATACCATTTACGTAATCGAAAAAAAATGGAAAAATCGATTCGATTTTAAATCGGGTTTTGCATTTTTGTAACACAGATACCCGTTTCGAACAATTTATCTCAAGATTTTTGCCACTTTTTCTGGTGACTATGTGTTTTTTCATCTCGCGAATGAAAAAAAAATGAATAACGTAAAATGATAAAACCCTGATTTTTGTCGTTTCAGGCACCGGAGAATTTCCGATACGTCGTCGAACAGACGTTGAGAGAATTCTTCAAGGCGCTCTACACGGGCAAAGATTCCGAGCAGTCTTGGAAGAAATCCATCTACAAAGTCATCGCCAGGTTGGACGACAATCTTCCCGAGTACTTCAAGACGCCCAATTTCTTGGAACAGCTCGAGTGACCCGAAGGGGGCGGTGGGAACGTAGGGCGGACCCGACTGTCTGACGTAATACCTTCAGACAGCAGCTCCAGCGCTTCGAGTTTTTCTCCAATTCGTTCGGAGCTGAGCCGCTGGGCAGCCATGATGGCTGACGCCAGCTGGTACCAGGCCTCCATGGGCTCTTGGTACCGAAATTGGTCTCCCTACATTCGACTGCCCCAGTCCCAGTCGCCCGTCGACTGAATGTTAATTTCGTGTGATAAAAATAAAAACATTTCATACATTTCTAAAATAATTCACTAGTCAAAAAGTAAAAAAATCTAGTTCAAAAAAAAAACATGCATATCTATTAAAAAAAATTTTACTGGTTTATTCCCGATTATTATTTTTATTCTTATAATTATATGTAGTTTTTTTTTCATCTCTTAATCATTCGATATCCACAGTTTTTTACACAAAATATATCAGCTTATGATAAGTACTGTACATAATATTGTTATTAACAAAAAAGGAGTATAAATACGGCGCTTTATCTAAATCCAAGTTAGGAGCGCCTTACCTATAAAATGTGACGTAGGTACCTGTTGATGAGGTTATGATTCCCCAAATGGCAAGACTTCTTCAGTATGGGACGTGATGAGTACACCCTAGTCACCTTATGGCACACAGTGCTGACCCCTATATCGGGCAAAAAAATTATATTTAAAAATTTTTTTCTATGCAGTAAAAAATTTTAAAAAAAAAATCACCCGTTCGTTTTAAAATATATCATTGGCTTTAAATTAGCTTTCTTTTAACCGTAATATCTAGTCAAAAATCATTTTAATTCGATACTGTTCTTATTACCAAAGACCCCCAGTCTCTACATGCAGTAGATATTTTCGTATTTTTTGTATTAATTAAATGCACATAATACGATAAACCTACATTAAGTTATTTTAAAAAAAATTCTTCATTTATTTACATTGACTGAAGTTGCCGCCGAAAGGAAATGTTTTAAACATAATATATCCGATTCTGTACAGTAATTGAGGGTGGATTGTAAAAGGTAAAACCTGACGAAGTTGTGATGATGAAAAAAAAAATATCCATTTTTTCATGATGCTAAAAGAAATTCTGCATATTTAATCACCAACAAATTGCCTTAGCATCATTATTGTCTTTTTAAAACTATAAGACATTTTTCCATTAATATCTTATTAATATATTTTCCTAACGAATAATATTGTACCTATCACATAAAAAAAAGGAAACTTTTTAGAGATCGACGCACCCAAATCTCTCTTTTTCGGTCGTTTGTGTATTATAATAATAATCGTAGAATCATAATAACTGATAATAAATGCACGAATTTCCATTTTTATTGCACTTTAAATAAAGAAAATGTGTATTTTTGTTTTTTTCTTCGCATATTATTATTATTATGTTATAAAAATTAGTTCAAAATATTTTATTACTTTTTTATTATAATTATTATATAACAAGAATAATAATAACTTGCAAACTATAATTATAAAATTTTGTTTAATTCTATCACTAAAAAAAATCAAGAAAAAAAACCCCGTGCCTTTTTTTTATTTTTTAATTGTTTTTATGGTTTCAAATCATAACAGTCGTGTATTTTTTCGTTTTCCTATACAAATTGTTGTAAAATATCGATAAAAAATATCGATTAAAAATTATCGACAGGATCGATATTATGGATTACAACAGCAGCACATCGAGGTGTTTCTGTGCAGCACCGTCCAAAGAAAACAAGAAATCTAATTAAAAATAAATCACGGATTTTAAAGGGACAAAAAAATGATTTTTTTTTGCACCATAAGATGACAAATTTTTGTGATAAAATTAAGCAAGAAAAGACACATCGGATTGAAAGAAAAAAAAAAATTTTTTGGCATTGTCTGAGAGAACTGCCATGACTGTACATATCTCTAATTCTTCGGGAATTCGAACTTCAGCGGACGGGACATAAAATTATAAATAAAACATTAAAAAAATATATTTGAAGTGCCTTGGAAGGCAACGGAACACCTTTGTGATAATAACATCAAATATAATATAGTTAACTCTTTTTTTTTCTCTATCTCACCTAAATGTATTTGCTAATTATATACCTTTGAATGTGAGCAGCAATTGGTTATAAAAACGACAGTGAGTTTGTTGCCAAAATTGGAATTTTGCGGGGTAACAACATTTTTTCCCAATTTTTCCAAACAAAATTATTACAAAAAAAAAAAAATGCTTCCAAAATATTGCACTCGGCAACCATTTTTTTTTCATGCAGCTTCCATTTAAAAATCCCGCTCTAAAGCAACATTTTCATCATTCATTAAAATATTTTATGTGAAAAACACTTTGACATTCCAATGGCTTTTTTATTGCATTTAAAATAATATTAACCGTGTCAGTATTTGTTCTTATTTTTTATTAATATTCTCTCTCTCTCTTAAATGTCCGCTGAAGTTTAAACTAAATATATATATAAATATTTAAAAAGTAATAATAAAATAATTGTGTTTTCTTTATGTGGGTGTCCATGATAAATGTATTTATAGCATAACACACTGTTTCATTTCTCTTATTTTTTTTTTGGTAGAAAATTAGCTTTATTTATATTATTGTGGGATCCTGTCATTTTTAGAGTGAATGCACGTTATATATAGTAAACGAAAAGTAAAAAAAAAAATAATGTTGTGTAGAATTCATTTTTCAATAAATATTTCAAATGTAGTTTAAAAAACTATTATACTTAAAAAAATCATCGTTTTCTTCTATATCATTACTTAAAAAATTATTCTGCAGGTCACTCTCTTTCCAAAATTTATTTATTTATTTGCAATAATCTGTCCTTTTTGTGATTTACACAATAAACATCATTATTACTATTGTAAATACGTATTTTGTTTCGATTCTTGTTACTGTAATTTCGTTTTCCAAAACTGAAGTTCATCGTCGGGACATTTTTAGCGGAATGCGAATCCCATGGGACCGGAAAATAAATGCCCTGTCCGCAAGGACGCCATGACCTGGACCCTCAACGTCAAGTCAAAATCAAGTTAATCTCTGAGTGACTTATGAGATTTCACACACAGTATCTGATTTTAAAATTCAAGCCTACCATACAGGATAGGACGCACAGCCAATCACGCACTGCCTTTTTCGAAATCATTCACACAAATTCGCTATCACGGACACCGTTTTGTGTTATTATTTTAGCT
>JAQFYH010000772.1:0-11185 GCA_034694405.1 Scolopendrellopsis subnuda
GCAAGGCCTATCAGCGCCATCTGTGACAATTTTTGGCGAATCTAGAGCGGTTCCAGGATTAGGTTCATCATAATTAACTCCCTATCTACCCCGGATTCGGCGCATAATCGATGCAGAATGTAGAAATTGTTCTTTTTAGCATTAATTTAATTTCTAGTCAAGTTTGCATTGTTTTTAATGTTGTTACTCGAATGTTATTTATTGTTTTTATGATGATGAGTATTAACGTTAGTCTTTTTATGGTCTCTATAGCTGCGAGGAATTAATTTCTTTAATGAATGATTATGATTTTAAAATCTGTAAAAGACGATTGTTTAAAATTATGCTCATGTAAACTGTGCAGCTGTATCAGATATTTTAATATTAAAAATAGGTACTGGTATTAACGCTAATCGAGTGAACCGAGTTTTATTTGGTCAAAAATCAACCAAGTGTCGATTTGCAGTCAACAAGCAGCTTGTTGAGAACTGTTGCAATACGAACTCATTTTGCTACTCGACATGTTGAATCCACACGTGTAGCCGGGGTGCTGATCCCTTGCGCTTGCCCATTAGGGCATAGAGCAAAAATAACTTTCACCTTTCTCTTGCCCATGTTGCATAATTCAATTTTGCCGCGTCGCAGAGGAAAGTTAAAGCGCCATAGTGCGCAGTATATTTTTGTAGACCTGTGTTCTGTGTGACTGATTTTATTCCTTGCTTTCGATCGATTTGTCAAGAACTTTCGCCTATTTCTGGTTATTTTATCATCATGCAGCAGAATAATGATGGTTGTAAGTAAATCATTAATTTATGAGCTATTTTAATGTAAAAATAATAAGATAATGCCTCTTTTGAGCCATATTTATTGCAAAACGCAATATAAGAGAGAGAAACGTTCTTGGGCCTAACGAGGACACGACGCCGGCATTTAAATTCCTGTTCGGCTTCACCAATCTATTTAACTCTGTGGGCTACACGCTCCATAAAACAGTCACCGAGCCCACCAAACTGTGTGGAGCATTTTACGCATGCACGATTGAACGATAGACATTCTATTTACAGAGAGAAAGTATATAGGCCTACTCCCTGATTGAACCAAGCGTTCTCCTGTTGCGAGCATTGGAACAATAGACCTTATCCATATCCGGGCATTTCACGGTTTTCTAGGGGAAACGGGGGTGAAACCAACAGGTAGACGCCAATCAGCTGATTTCCTCGTCTTGTTTTCACCTGTGTTGTCAGCTTAGATCAGCTGCGCATCGCGGTCGTGACGTTTACGTGGATAAGGCCTATTCTACCATTCAGACCATTTTGTAACCCTATGGTCTGGCGCAGATTTGTGACCATGTCTCTAGGGTTTTGAAACACATTGCTTATGCTGCAGCATTGCACTTGCACTCACGAACTCCCCAAAATATAAGAATTGTTACACAGTTTCGTCTCGTGACTACCAGGCAAAATGGCTAAGTTAATTTTCAAGGAGAGCTGATTTTTTACACTTTTTGTTTGTAATTTTAAGCAGGTGATGCATCAACCACTGCAGAGATTCAGGTTGAAGATCTTAAAATGGATGCTGAAGATGCACAAGAGAAGAAGCCTTCACGTAAGCGAAAGCGTAATGCAGCTAACACTCCCGTTTGCAACAAGACTCCCGTCGGCCTCTTGAACGAGCTGAAACCCGGATTGAAATACGAATTCGACGAGCAAACGGGACCCAGTAACGCTCCCCTGTTCAAAGTATTTGTAGAGGTCGATAGCCAGAAATTCCACGGTTACGGTCAGTCCAAACAGCTCGCCAAACACTCAGCCGCCACCAGCGTGTTGAAATCGTTCATCCAGTTTCAAGACGCCGATCTATTTGGCTGGATAAACAAGCCAAAGCTATTCAGAACAGACTTCACCAGCGACGTCGCGGAGGCGGGCAAGTTGTTCACCTTCGCCGAGGCCTCTTCCGAGAACGGATCTTCCGGTCCTCCTCCCGAAGGCGCGCTCAGACTTCCAGCACGCCCCAGATTATCTCCGGTCGCTCCTCCGCGGGCGGGTAAAAGCCCCACGATGCTTCTCAACGAGATGTTCAGCGGACTGCAGTACGAGTTGGTGAAGGAGAGTGGCGATTCGCACAACAAACTGTTCACCATGGCCGTCACTGTGAACGGCACGAGGTACGAAGGCAGCGGATCGAGCAAGAAGCTGTCCAAGGCAGCCTGTGCAGCAAAGGCCCTGCAAGGGGTGACACCCAGAGCAGCAGACAATTCCATGGGCTCCGATGGCCAGCGATCTTCCGGCTGCGGTCTGGCCGATCTAATTGCCAAGTAGGATTTTTATCATTTTTGAAACAGTTTTTTTAACTGTGTTTCTCAGAAAGAATGAAAAATTAATTAATGTTTTTTTTTGCCTTAGCATGGTACAGACGAAGTGCAATGGCTTGATCAAAGCAACTGGCGGAAATCTTCGTAAAGTGGTAGCGGGAATTGTCATGACGACCGGAAATTTGCCATCGGAGGCTGAATTAATCGCTGTAACTACAGGTAATTCTTTCCAACAACGTAAGAAAATATTATCATATGATTCTAACCAGTTTATAATCCATTTTCAAACGAACTACGACTGAGTTCTATCTTTCTACCTCCCAGCCCCTACCCCTCTATTTCTACTAATTCTACACTTGCTTGACAGAGTCATAACTAGATTTGTTGCTGTACCATTAGATCCGTGGTGGGCACTTTGTTTTAATTTTTTTTCCACTGATGGCCACTTCTGAGGCCACCAGAACTCACAAATGGCCACAACTGTGAAGGGTAAAAATCCGGAAATATGTAAAATACGGGTATTTATAGCTATAAACAGAATGTCATTCATGTTGTTACCGCACTATAAGTTATAAAGGGACAGAGTTTGTCTTCTAATAGGCGGCTGAATGACCACACTCACAGGTCTTGCGGACTGTTGCGAATAAAGGGCAGTTTTCAAGAGGGTGTGTTATGGAGTAGTACGGTATACTGGTGAATTTGACATCCGGAGGAAAGTGGTCTCGGGAGGGGCTCTACCCCAGCCGCCGGAGTGAATCTTTTTTTCAAATTCGTGCATTTTTAAGCACACAAACTCGAAAAAATAGGTTGTGTGTGCTGTAGAAACTAGAAAGTGAAAATTTTTTGAACTTTTTTCCGATATAAGTTAGCCTATTAAATTAAATTTTTTTTCCCAACAAAACTTTATTCAAACAAAAAAAAAATTTACAGGCCATACAGCCTTTTAGTAAAACATAATCGCCTCGATTATGCTATTATTTGAACGCAAATATTGCCTAAAATTTACCTAAAAATAAAAGTAATAAAACAAAAAAACACATATTTTTTCGAAATGGCCAGTGAAGTGCCCACCCCTGCATTAGATTCTACCCTTGTATTAGATGTCATCAACAAGGTGTTTGTTTTACTAAAAATGTGATTCTTTTTGTACAGGTACCAAATGCGTGAGTGGCAATAATATGTGTTTGCGGGGAACTGCGCTGAATGGTACGTGTATTTTTAATTATTAGTCAATGTATTTTTTTTCCCCAATGCATTTGATACCATACGTTTTCGTAATTTCGACCGAGCTAACCCGCGAACTTGGAGAAACGATGCGAGTATCCTATTCCACTAAATAATTTAGTCGATCTTTGTCGATTAATTATTTTATACAAGCACTTATGATTAAAATGAACAAAAAGTTCAAATAATAATAATTAGGAACTGTATCTGTTTTTGTAGACTGTCACGCCGAGATCCTGGCCAGACGATGTCTGATGGAATACCTCTACAACCAGTTGCAGAACCTGGTCGACGGCAAGGGCGAGTCCGTGTTCGAGCTCAAAGATGATCTCTCCGTGGGCACCATGTACAAACTTAAACCCAACGTCAAATTCCACCTTTACATCAGCACGGCCCCCTGCGGAGACGCGCGCATATTCTGTCCCCAGGAGGCCCAGACCGTCGAGGAGGCCTCCGACAAACACCCGAACCGAAAGGCCCGCGGTCAGCTGAGGGCCAAGATCGAGTCCGGAGAAGGCACGATTCCCGTCACCAACATCAGCAACGGCGTGCAGACCTGGGACGGCATTCTCAACGGGGAGCGACTGCTCACCATGTCCTGTTCCGACAAGATAGCCAGGTGGAACGTGCTGGGGATCCAGGGGGCGCTGCTGAGCTACTTCGTGGACCCCATCTACTTCGAGACCATCGTCCTGGGCAGCCTGTTTAACGCCGATCACATGTACCGCGCCCTCTGGGGACGCGTCACCCGCACCCTCACTTTCGTTCCGGCTCCGTTCAAGCTGCACCGTCCCTTCATGATCCCCGTGCACCAGTACGAGGTGCGACATCCCGGCAAGGCTTCCAACTTCAGCCTGAACTGGACCACCGGCATCGAGAACGCCGAGATCGTGGTGACCGCGGCGGGAAAGATCGAATCGGGTCGCCCGTCCCGTCTCTGCAAGCAGGCGTTCTACGCCCGATTCCTGGATCTCCTGGGGAAGCATCCCAAGCTCAAGTCGCAGCTGGGCCTGAAAACCAACGTCTACGACGACGCGAAATCGGCCTCCGGACTCTACCAGGAGGCGAAGAGCTGCCTGATCGCGGCGTTCCAGTTGGGGGAGGCGGGCGCGTGGATCCAGAAACCCATCGAACAGGACCACTTCGAGAAGTGCGACCTGGGCTCCCCCGAGTTCGTGATGGCGCAGGAGAAGATGGAGATGGTCATAAAACAGGGGAAAAATAAGAAAGAGCAGATGTGGATGGAGGAACAGAAGGCGGGAATAACCCCCATGGTTGGAGTCACCAATTGACTAGAGCGTCCGGGGCCGGTAGT
Organism: Scolopendrellopsis subnuda; assembly: GCA_034694405.1. NCBI lineage: Eukaryota > Metazoa > Arthropoda > Symphyla > Scolopendrellidae > Scolopendrellopsis > Scolopendrellopsis subnuda. The sequence goes on from JAQFYH010000772.1 coordinate 4,830, forward strand.
CGAGTTTTCGTATCCGTAGAGATTCTTATCATGCAGCGACTTCGCCGATCGGCCGCATCGCACACAATTACGAGCTCGGTTTAGTAAAGCACGGTGCATTCAACTTGCAATCCCAGTATTATGAATGTAAATATAGACACGAAAATTATTTCCAATTTTTTTTAAAAAACATTTTTAATTTTGTATATAAAATTTTAAGTTGCGTTGTAAATAATTTTATTTTCTCCAAACTCCTTGGTTTTTAAGATTTTTTTCCCCTTTAAACGAAAGAAATTTAATCCATTTTCGCATAATATTTATACGTATTTTCTTTCTACGAAACAGTAACTCTTCTAGCAAAAAAGAATTGGGAGAAAATGTCCTTTCTGACACCCAGAATATCAATAGGGGTAGGAAATTTTTGTCAAAAAATAACTAAGATTTCGCTATATTTTGGTAGCTCCCTTTTAATCTGATTTAAAAAATCTGCACGTTGAATGCAATTCCATCTTCACTGACTAGCTCTCGAATGAAAACGTTTTTCATCTGAATGAAAAATCCGCATTGTGTGAAATCTGAAGAAGTCGCACGCCTGATAAAATTTCTCTTCGGGCGCATTAAGCCCGACTCTTGGCCCTGACCTTCAAACCCATTCTGATTTCCTTCCTCCCCTCTTGAGTAGATGAATTTATACCTATTATTATACCCTTGAGGAAAGTTTTACTATATTATTGGCATTTTGTCGTCCCCACTATGTATAACGTAAGAAGATTTCCTTGGATAAAACAAACTTGTCACATTACGATGCTACCGTATTTTTTTCGGCTAAATGCCGCTTCCCGTTTACTACATTTCTTTTGACTATCTGTACTTAATTTGTTTTAATTCCGACCCCAAAGGTAGTACCGAAGCAGTGTTCTGCTCATACAGAATCATGTGTTGGCGTACAGTTGGTCAAAGGTCGCATGTTATTTATCGCAATCTTTTGCTGCGATTTTCTGGCATTAAACTGAATGCCTCTTTTCGAACCATGGTCCATTCTGCACAAAACAAAAACTTTAGCCCCTTGCAACTCCAGAAAAATACTGGGTAACAGTTTTTAATAGAGAAGATAAAAATACGGTGCATCACTAGTTTAGTTTTTTTAAACATACATTATAATAAATAACTAGACCCTATATGTAGTGAAGTCTATAATAGCCTACTGTAAGATGATTGTAATGGGCCCATCAATTCAACCTATGTTTCGACCCTCCTTTTAAAACAGTATTCAAGACTAGATAGATAAAAATAATATTCACGATTAGATAGCCATTTACTTTTTAACTTGATCTATGAAGTAATTTACAATTATAATTCTATATCGTCTTTTACGCTGCGTTTTTTAGTCGGAACGAACTTTTTAAGATATCGTGAAACAGCTTGTTTTGTTCTAAAAAGGAATGTTATTTTAAACCAGAGGTGCGAAGATCAGCATCCTCCCCAAAATTGCTGTTCAATCTAAAAGCTAATTCTGATTGATATTTCCAGTTTTTATTTTTATTTTTTTATCGTTCTAACATTCTCGTCGCTGAAGCACAATGACGGAAACTTATAATTATTTTTGTAAAAAAGCTCATTCCTTTTTCTCTACGAACATACAGGGTGGCCTAGAGCCCTAGAGAACGCTGCGAGTGGACGATCAGACACCTCGCTGGGCCACTCTGTTAACAGAAGGGTATAAACTATAATGATTATAAACGAGTTTGGTGTTTTTTATTTGTCGACGCAGGTAAACGCTATTTTTATTTCGTTCGTTATTGGACTTATTATATTCGTGGACATTATTCCAGGGGTCTTTTTTATTTTCTTTTTTCAATTACGTATTTTATAACACGTATGTAATTTAAACATTTCAAGATGAAATAAACTTAAAGACAAGTTTAACGGCTAAAAATCACCATAGTTTGAATCATTTCTACGATAAAAATTTATTTTGGGAAATTGATTTTCCACCAGATGCATTCCGTGATTTCGGTCATCCGGGTATTTTGGGGGGTTCGTATCGCGAAAGCTATAAAATCGATAATCACAATCGATGTTGCCGCCCACTGTTGAATGTATCGATATTGTATCCATAAGAAAAATCGATGCGAAAATTTAAACTGTTTCTTTTTTTTATACGGAGTATAATTTTAAAGGGTTGGCAATTAGATTGAAACTGGGATGGAGTTGAACAGAATTCTTGAAAAAAATCTTCCACTTTTCAGTTTAATTTTTAATTGAAAAATAAATAAATATTTACTAATTATTTAAAATGGAATGAATTTTGTAAAAACGAGCAATCCTGTAGTAAGACTATTGTTTAAAGAGCAACCACCTCATTGGTCCGCGGGTAATATTCTCCTGTGACTGAGAGAGCGAGCGAAGTTTCAGCGCTTTGTTCTAACAATTCGTGCTCTCTTTCTCTTTGGATCTGTCTCCGCCTCTCTCGTTCACTGAGGGGATACCTTGTTTTCGCAAGGTATCCCATTGACTTTTTAAAAATCTTAATAGTTTTATTACATTAAATCTTAATATACAGTTTTTGGGTGGATATTGCTCATCAATGAAACATAAACTTATACGGAGTATGAATATGTAAAACGAGGTTTAGCGGATGTGCTAACACTTTAAGTCGGGATCCCGATGGTTTTCGAATATTGGGATCGATCCCGGTAGTTACGCAGTTACGCACAGTTACCGGTATACTGTACTAATATTATTAGCAAGGGTACATGATCTGGGGGGTCTGGAGGGTACAGATTAATGTATCCTTGCTTAGTAAATAAACCTCAGACATTGTTTATTTAAAAATAAAATAAAATTGAGGAAAACAGCTTTCAGATGTAAAGCTGACTTGTGAGTACGGAGTATAAGTGCAAAACTTCAAACCAGTGCAGTGGCGGATCCACGGGGCGGGGGGAAATTGACCCCATAAAGGTAGAAAAAAAGAGAGGTCAGGAAAAAAGAAAGAGAAAAGAAGAGAAAGAAGAGAGAATTTTGATCTTAAAATTTAAAAAAAAATTGCCAAAACGGCAAAACCAAATTTTTCCAGCCAGAATTTTACCTTAGTGTGTTTGAAAATGCATCAAAATAATAATAAAGAGTTAAATTTCAAAACACTTTCTGGCCAAAATATTTGCTAGTGCAGATGAATATAAATTATATTTTGAAATCGGCTCGACATTGTTTCAACAAGAGTTTTGAGCATGATATTGCTATACCTGAAGAACGTCCGCTGTTGCGTGACTGAATATTGTGAAGAAAGCAAAGGTGGCAGTTTCGATGTTTACGGTTATTTGAAGATTGTAGTGGGTCTGTTGAAAACGACGCACTTGTATTCGTTTTGGGATCGGAGAAAGCGTTTTTCGCTTTCATTCTTGTCTTTAATCGCAGGGCCAGATAATAATGGCTTGATCAATTTTACTGACCCCTCGGTTTGAGATTTTTCAAAAGAAAATGGAAACCGAGAAGCAGCGGTCCGCGGAAAGAAAAGTCAAATCAAACAATGGGCGAAAAAGGTTTGTGCTGTGATACTTTGGATGGAGGGGTCGATGGCGATATATATTTTTGTTGTAGCAACACATTGCGAGCCCCTTTGGCTAACCCAGACAAAGGGAAGGTTTAAAGGTGTAAATCTAACAATCAGAACCTCATGATTGTATAGTTATCCACGAAGCAAATAAATTATATAAAACTCCGTCCTCGGAATTTTTCAAAGAGAGATTTTCGTCAAGATGTCTTACCGATATTGCAACGTATACCACAGTGGCCAGATCCAAACAACTTAGGTTTACACGGAAAAACTACGTTGGGAGACGAGCCAGAAGCGGCCATGTCCATCGTCTACCGCGCTTGTACTATTTTAGTAACCAGGTAAACAGAGATAACAGCAGCTATAGACGGTAAACTTATCGTTTTCGTAAAACGGGACTGAAGAATTGAAAGTTCTGTAAAGAAAAAGTTTATTTTCACCGCTTCCATAACTTTTTCTGCAACGTACGAAGTATAATAAAGATAAAAGGCGATTTTTGCCTATTAATTTTTATGCCCTGCTGTGTCTGTGTGGCGACAAAAGCCGAATTCGAAAGCTATGGCAGAACTGTATTGCTTTGGCAGTAATTACTATATTTCCTAATGCCAAAACGATATCCTTGTAGTTAAATTGACGCCTCCACTGTTTTATATATGATTTACATTGTTACTGTTACTCATTAGCGACTTGACGCTATAACCTAACGTATAAACGTATGATACGTTCTGAGCTTGCGCTGACGTCACAGTACGTTGCTAAAACTCGTGAATTCGTTTTTCTGCAGAATCTACGTACGAGTAACTTATCGTTTTTGAATTATTGCTTTCGATGGAGAATAAGTTATTTCGTTGAACTGATGTCCAGCAGATGATATTTCGTACCTCCTCCTCCCTCCCCTCCCTTGGCTGTCCACTGCTCTGACCTGTGCGTCCTTTCTTTTTTTCCCTTTAGTTCTTTTTTCTTCTTCACGGTGTCACACCTGTGGACAAACCCCTGTTTTATTAAAACCCTCGGCCCTTCCGTTGTGTTACAAGTGTCGGTATGCCTAGCCATTCATGCCCGCCTGATCAGGAATACAGGCAATAAATAACAAAACTATAAGTAGCCTTTTATGTTCTATCAAATCTATATTTTGTCTCTCGAATCCTAGGGTATCGAACCTCGAGGCGAGTGGCGATGCAGTTATCACGAAACTTTCACTTCTCCAGCAGCTGCCTATATGTTTTTGCATATTGCAAACCCGGATCGGCTCCGCAGTAAAGATCTTGGTTCTGGTTGACACTTGCTCAATGTCTGACTTATAAAAATATCAATCTTATATACATGTTTTAACTTCAAGCCACGAGTTAACGAATTAAAACGATATGTTTCCATTGGAGCCGAATAAGAATTGAAATCGTGTCAGAAATCCATGCAGTGGTACTTTATCTTTTACATCACTCACGTCGTGGAAGTCATTTTCTAAAGACGAAAATCAAAAATACCACTTTTCAAAAACATATTCAATTCGAATCCAGTTTCCTAACGAAATACTGCTGGAATAAGGATTCGAAGCGGACTTTTAGTGTTATATGGGGAAACCGACTGTGTTTGCTTACATGTGTTAGTATCGGTATTACATGTTTACCATTTCCATTCTTACACACAAAAATATTTCACAATAGAAAAAGAGGTTTGTTTTTCAGTTATGGTTATACGCGGGGGATATACAAGAACTGCCATTCTGCGCTACAGGATGCATACGGAACCATGCACAGAAATCTTTCAGGAAAATGGTGCAGATGGATTTAATGCTGCTCCCTTCGCTTCCATTTCGTGTTTCTTCCGCCATATAGGCTAAAACATTTCTAAGGCTGGATACACGCCGAAATAGTTTTTGAAGATAGATTGAAAATTTTGTTCACGTGACAAGTTTAAACCAATCGCGTTCTTTGAAACGCCACGATAGCGGCGTGATAGCGGCGTTTTTACACTCTATCTTCTGAAAATATCTCGGCGTGTACGCAGCCTAAGAGTGCTTGAAAATGCACCAAATTTGTCTTCAATTTCAAAAAATTTTCTTGCCAAATAGGAACTACTACAATGGACAAAATGCCTAATTTTTTTTCGAGTTGAAGCCTCCGCCCATGAAATTTTGAGCTATCTACATCACTGCCTCCCCCACCCCCACCCCCAAATTAAGGAACCGAAATCTGAGCATTTTTAAGCATATGTCCAAGAAACTATTTATTTGCTTTGAAGGGGGGGGGGGGGATGTCGGTCCCCCTCTCTTATCCGCCACTGTCTTCCATTCTTCTCGGCATGTTTAACAGGTTTATAAGACGATGATTTATTAAATATAATATCAAAATTGAAATAGACAGATAGAAGTGTTTCTTAGCTGCACGGGGCATGATGTTTGGTTACCCGGATTGTAATATCGCGGTACAACAGCTGACCGCTATTAATCTTCTACAATACAGAGTAATAACAGCCTCGTCAGTAATAATTGGTTTGTTGTGAATCAGAAAAAGGTGTAATTTATTTTACATAAGCGCGCATCGGGAATCGTTGGCTGGTTTTAATGATACAGTGATGGTTTGCATAATGCCGAGCGATCCCAGCAATCTCGACTTGTTAAAAATAGAAATTATCCAGAGCTAAATAATAAAGGTCAACACTATGTCCATGTCTTTTGCGGTCGAAAACATTACATCTAAAACATGAGGAATGTGTAGCTGATGGTCTTATGAAATAAGTTAATTTATGAAATCATCAATCGTGCCTATTCAAGGATTTGAAGGGGGGGGGGGGGTCAGATTGGAACTATAGAGGCTGGACT